>CAUEHQ010000458.1:0-31573 GCA_958510825.1 Brachypterus glaber
TCTTGTTAAGGGTGCGCAAGCTTTTATTTTGGTTGTGCAAGGTTGTGCAAGCTTTTTTTTAACATACTACAACATTTTTCGTTCAATTTTAGTTCTGGGGGGGGGGCTGACGGTAAACATTATTTACCCCTCACCGCTCTTGTTAAGGGTGCGCAAGCTTTTATTTTGGTTGTGCAACGTTGTGCAAGCTTTTTTTAACATACTACAACATTTTTCGTTCAATTTTAGTTCTGGGGGGGGGCTTACGGTAAACATTATTTACCCCTCACCGCTCTTGTTAAGGGTGCGCAAGCTTTTATTTTGGTTGTGCAAGGTTGTGCAAGCTTTTTTTTAACATACTACAACATTTTTCGTTCAATTTTAGTTCTGGGGGGGGGGGGCTGACGGTAAACATTATTTACCCCTCACCGCTCTTGTTAAGGGTGTGCAAGCTTTTATTTTGGTTGTGCAAGGTTGTGCAAGCTTTTTTTTAACATACTACAACATTTTTCGTTCAATTTTAGTTCTGGGGGGGGGGGGCTGACGGTAAACATTATTTACCCCTCACCGCTCTTGTTAAGGGTGCGCAAGCTTTTATTTTATTTGTGCAAGGTTGTGCAAGCTTTTTTTTAACATACTACAACATTTTTCGTTCAATTTTAGTTCTGGGGGGGGGGGGGCTGACGGTAAACATTATTTACCCCCCACCGCTCTTGTTAAGGGTGCGCAAGCTTTTATTTTGGTTGTGCAAGGTTGTGCAAGCTTTTTTTTAACATACTACAACATTTTTCGTTCAATTTTAGTTCTGGGGGGGGGGCTGACGGTAAACATTATTTACCCCTCACCGCTCTTGTTAAGGGTGCGCAAGCTTTTATTTTGGTTGTGCAAGGTTGTGCAAGCTTTTTTTTTAACATACTACAACATTTTTCGTTCAATTTTAGTTCTGGGGGGGGGCTGACGGTAAACATTATTTACTCCTCACCGCTCTTGTTAAGGGTGCGCAAGCTTTTATTTTGGTTGTGCAAGGTTGTGCAAGCTTTTTTTAACATACTACAACATTTTTCGTTCAATTTTAGTTCTGAGGGGGGCTGACGGTAAACATTATTTACCCCTCACCGCTCTTGTTAAGGGTGCGCAAGCTTTTATTTTGGTTGTGCAAGGTTGTGCAAGCTTTTTTTTAACATACTACAACATTTTTCGTTCAATTTTAGTTCTGGGGGGGGGGGCTGACGGTAAACATTATTTACCCCTCACCGCTCTTGTTAAGGGTGCGCAAGCTTTTATTTTGGTTGTGCAAGGTTGTGCAAGCTTTTTTTAACATACTACAACATTTTTCGTTCAATTTTAGTTCTGGGGGGGGTGTGACGGTAAACATTATTTACCCCTCACCGCTCTTGTTAAGGGTGCGCAAGCTTTTATTTTGGTTGTGCAACGTTGTGCAAGCTTTTTTTAACATACTACAACATTTTTCGTTCAATTTTAGTTCTGGGGGGGGCTGACGGTAAACATTATTTACCCCTCACCGCTCTTGTTAAGGGTGCGCAAGCTTTTATTTTGGTTGTGCAAGGTTGTGCAAGCTTTTTTTTAACATACTACAACATTTTTCGTTCAATTTTAGTTCTGGGGGGGGCTGACGGTAAACATTATTTACCCCTCACCGCTCTTGTTAAGGGTGTGCAAGCTTTTATTTTGGTTGTGCAAGGTTGTGCAAGCTTTTTTTTAACATACTACAACATTTTTCGTTCAATTTTAGTTCTGGGGGGGGGGCTGACGGTAAACATTATTTACCCCTCACCGCTCTTGTTAAGGGTGCGCAAGCTTTTATTTTGGTTGTTCAAGGTTGTGCAAGCTTTTTTTAACATACTACAACATTTTTCGTTCAATTTTAGTTCTGGGGGGGGCTGACGGTAAATATTATTTACCCCTCACCGCTCTTGTTAAGGGTGCGCAAGCTTTTATTTTGGTTGTGCAAGGTTGTGCAAGCTTTTTTTTTAACATACTACAACATTTTTCGTTCAATTTTAGTTCGTTCTGGGGGGGGGGGCTGACGGTAAACATTATTTACCCCTCACCGCTCTTGTTAGGGGTGCGCAAGCTTTTATTTTGGTTGTGCAAGGTTGTGCAAGCTTTTTTTAACATACTACAACATTTTTCGTTCAATTTTAGTTCTGGGGGGGGCTGACGGTAAACATTATTTACCCCTCACCGCTCTTGTTAAGGGTGCGCAAGCTTTTATTTTGGTTGTGCAAGGTTGTGCAAGCTTTTTTTTAACATACTACAACATTTTTCGTTCAATTTTAGTTCTGGGGGGGGGCTGACGGTAAACATTATTTACCCCTCACCGCTCTTGTTAAGGGTGCGCAAGCTTTTATTTTGGTTGTGCAAGCTTGTGCAAGCTATTAACTATTAGATTGTAGTGAAAAATTTTAACTTTTTTACTGGGGGGGGCTAAGGTCAAGTTAGCCCCCCCCCCACGGTTTTTTTCATATAATTAACCAATGGTTAGTGCGCAAGCTTTTTTTTTGGTTGTGCAAGGTTGTGCAAGTTGTGTGCAAACTACCTATGTATTTTTCGACCCTAAGTTTTAACTGGGGGGGGGGCTAACTTGACCGACCCAATTAAATTACATAAATTAAATAAATTAAATTAAATTCAAATTACAAAGAAGTTACAAACAAAAAAGTTTGGGACAAAAAAAAACGATTTTTTAGCCACCTTCAAATGGGCTTAGCTCCCTTACTACGCATTTTTAGACATACATAGGTATGTTTATAGGAACTTTTTGTCATACTTTCTGATGTAGAATCACCCCTTAAAATTTCGGACCCTATTTCAAATATACCGTTTATATGAAAATTTAATCGATAAACTAAAAAAATAATTAAAACAAATCACTGAAGGAAAATCACATAAAAATGCAAAATTTCGCCCAATTTATAAATATTTTTGACTATAGCTTCGACAAATGGGCAGGGCCGTTCGCAATATTTTATGGCCATATACCCTCATTATATTAGAATAAATAGCCATAAAATTTGTATGATAAAATGAAAACGAAGATATGAATAATCACTAAATATAATTTAGAAACCTCGAAAAATGCGGAATTTTGGCCAATTTTTAAATATTTTTGACCAAAGCTCCTATAAATGGGCAGGGCCGTTTGCAATATTTTATGGGCATATACTCACATTATATACAAGTGATATAATATAGATTTTCTTACTTTTTATTTCTTTATCCATAAATAAAATAATTTATATAATAGGGTTCTCCACTAAGTCTTGTTTTTAATATTTGAACACTGATTTACAAAGTACTTTATAATAGTAAGGTAAATGTAAAGTAATTTTCCTTTTTTATAACGCTAACTATTTTAAAAATCGATTTGAAGTTTAAATTTTTTCGTCGTGCCTAATTTTCTACGTCACAGATAGAGACTGCGCAGAAACGACATTTTATTTTTTAGTGTGGCTAAACTGCTAGCGTAGACATAACCTCACTTTTTATCTGTCAGTGGAGAGTTCCGTGTTAAATTTCGGAATCAGTTTGTTTTTAAAGTTATTTTATTTGATTTTGCTTTAATTATGGCTTCAGTGGATCTTTTTTGTGAAAGCAAGTAGCGAAAATTTACTACACGTTAATTACGTGATGATTAAAGAATTTTTCGCAAAAAACTTGGACTATTTTAGTGTGGAGTTCCGAAGGTTTAAAAATGTATGGTCAGTATACACTCTTTATTTTAATTTTAGTTTTTACTGAGTTTTTTGTTCTATTCATGTGCATAAACTATTTTTTTGAGTAATTTGTGAAAAAGGTGGAGGATATTTTAAAACATATTGTATATTTGCAGGGCCTGGTTAGGGAGAAAGATGTTGTTGGTTATATGCAACTCAATCAGGACAAGAGCACTAGTATTTGCACAGTAAAAGGATGTGTTGTCCTTGAGCACAAAGTTCATGATCGCAGCAGAAATTGATGAAAATAAGAAGTAATTCTTAGTTGCAAAGTTGTACAGCTTCTGAAGGTAAATTATTTTAGTTATTTTGGTCTGTGGAATTCTGGGGTTCTATTTTAAATACCTTATAAAAAGTAAGCTGTTGTGGGCCAATCCCCTAAGCAACAGGAGCCCCAGTCGAGTATATATCTGTGGCTTGGTTCTAAAAGGGCCAATGTCAAAAATTTTAAACAGATACACTAAGTCAAACTAAATATTGCCTGTTTTAGCAGTACCGGAGTCATCTTAGCAACAAACAGGCCAGCAACAAAATTTCGGCCGGTCCGGCCGACTAGTCACGTTAGCAACAAAAGTTGGCAACAAAGGTTTGGCCGGTCCGAAATTTGTTGTTGGCCGGTTTGTTGCTAACGTGACTAGTTCGGCCGACCGGCCAACTAGTCACGTTAGTTTAACAGACATGTTTATTAAAAACACCCTTGTCACTTAAAATCTACATTTATCTCACAAGCACTGACGTTGGCTTTTTTAGGTTATATAGATCTAAGAAAAAGTTAGTTCTGCAGTATAACTTATAATAAGGATATAGTGACATTGGCCCTTTTAGAACCAAGCCATGATATACAACCAGATTTTTTCCTGCTAACTACCCCCCCCCCCCCCCACTCAGAATAAGATTTAACAATTTCTTAATATTGAGGGCTTTATAACGTAGAGGTGTACCTTCAGTTTTTGGTTTCCATTTCATGTTATGAAGCCTTTGATATAATCGTAGCAAAAGTAAAAAGCATTTTTAATTGTTCTAGGTGGATGTAAGCATTCAGTTGCAGAGGTTGAGTGCTACTAGGTAAAAACCAGCATTGGCACAAGTGGGCCACAAAATGAAATACTTCAAGGCCTCTGAATTAAAAATTGGGGGACCCTCTACGTTCTTTGAAGATATAGGAAATTACTTTAGGGACAGAAATTTAGATGAGGCCAGAACACAACATAGTTTTCCTCAAATCCACAAAAAAATAAGTTTGGGTGGGGTAATAAAATTAAAAAAAAAGTATTGAAAAACAAAAATTTATTTAAATATAAATATATATTATGTATATAAAAATATGTATATGTATGTATATTATATTATGTATATGAAAATTACTTATCTTGGGATTTAATGTAGACATAATTTATTATATAATACAATGATTGTACAAATAAATAAACTTAACACATGATAAATGGAAAAAATACAAGTGCCTTACTCATTTTTAATTACAACTTTAAATAATAGTGCTAGTACATGTTCCCTGCAGGATTGGCACTGAAATTTAAAATCCAAATTCGCTGACTTTTCCCTGACCAAATTTGTAAAATTTCAGAAAGTATATCACAAAATTTCCTGACTTTTCCCTGACTTGATCATCTGCAACAAAATAAGTACTGTTAGTATTAATTTACATACAAAAATATTTATTAGTGATAGATAACACCCTCCAAATTTCAAGGTTTTATCTTAATGTATTCTTAAGTTACTCAGTTTCTTGTATTTCTAGAATAAAGTTTGCCATACAAACAAAAAAATGTGTACACTTTTTTGTTTTTATTGGCTTTATTATAACAAAAAATACTGCTGCCAATAAAATAATACTTTTCCCTATCGGCCTAGTTTCATTAAAATCAAAAACGAAAAAAATTAAAAATTCAAAAAAAGTTTCTTGTTTTGTAAAACGAAAAATAAATTGAAAAAAAAAAATGTTTTTGAAATAAATTGTTTTTACCCCGTTTTAAACCCTTATCCTAATCCGATTTTTTATCAAAAACAATCCCAGCCTAGAACTTTAGATAATCAACCTATGGTCTAAATTTAAAATCTTTAGTCCGAAGCGTTCTTAAGTTATAATTAAGAGGTATCTGTATTAAATATAAATTATATTCTCTCCCTAAATATAAATTCATGATACTAGGTTAGGTACCGGTGCTTTTTTTTCAAATTTTACTCATATTAATCCCAATTTTTGGTAAATTCAACTCCTAAATATCAATTCGTGATACTAGGTTAAGTACCCGTACTTTTTTTTCAAATTTTACTCAAATTAATCCCAATTTTAGGAAAATTCAACTCCTGCTAAAGCAGTCGTTGCATTTTCGTCATGGGGATTAATATTCGTAAAATTTATCTAAAGTCCAAACCAAGGGAACGTTCAAGTATTACGTAACGCAAATTTTGGTCATTTTGGACCCCCACCCCCCTGTAACGCTATTTTCCAATACCATTAACATGGGCATAACACTTCAAAATGACCCCCCCCCCCTAGGAGCGTTACGTAATACTTGAACGTTCCCCAATACCTAACCTAGTATCACTTATGATATTACCCCTGATAATATCATCTATTAGATGCTCATTCTTTTTGTTATGATAAAGCCAAAAATAAAAAAAAGTACCCTTTTTTATGTATTGTCAGTCCTGAGACCAGCAAATTTGCGCTGGTCCCGGGACTTGCATGCTCTAGTCTCAGCCTGAGACTCTCAGGTGAACAAGAGGACTTTCTTCAAAACAAAGAATTGTGTATAACTTTCTCATTCCCTTGAACTAGAAAAATAAGTTTGAACCACTGTATTTTAACTCATTAATTGGCCTAGATATTTTTTATACTTTGGCATTTCTTTTTTTAATGTTTCATCAAAGTGTAAAAATCATACATATGTACAGGAAAAAAATGATGTATTTCACAAAAATATCTAAAAAGGCTGATATTTCAAAAACGTTGAGACTTTGTATAAGGGTATATTGGTCTAATAGACTCAAAATGAGCTCATCTATCACCCCTTAAAATTTTTCTATCCATGTACCATCTTGTGTACCATACACCTTGTATATAATTTTAAACTTACTTCAAGATGGTCCTCACAGCAGAAATATCCAACTATAGATTTCTTTGGTGTCCCTGGTTGTTGAAAAACAGATAACTATGATTTCTGTACAGCCTCTGGTTTTGGTACAGTAAAAAAACTTCTTTGCAGTTTTTTGATGAATTTTTGCAACTTGGAAAAAAAACAGTTTTTGAAATCCATGCCTAAAAGTTAAACACGAGTATATAGTTTGGTTTTATAAATAAAAACTAAACATTGTTCTTGAAATATATTATGTAATACTTAAAGTATATCCCTGGATGCAGAAATTTTCTGCACATAGAGTAATTTCCATTATAGTCTGTAAATCTGCAAGTCATTTGAATATAAACTATATTTCAAGAATACTTTGGCACAGATATGAAATTTAAACCAAAAAATTTATATATGGTAAAAAAATCTTAGGTCCCAATATTAAGGCCTCAAACCTTTTAGTGTTTCGCAAAAGACTTTTTGTGCTTACCTTTTTAAAATGCACTATACACTGTCTTGAAATATAAAAAGTCCAGTAAATACACACCAAATAAAACTTAAACTGAATAAAACCGAAAAATAGGAAAATATAACCTCACATCAACGCTTCATGACAATCCAATCCAATCCAATCTATGTTATTGGCCTTTTCTATTGATAATTGGCCAGCTCAAGCTACTTGTTTTTTAACTGGTTGGCAGGCGTTGTCTGGATTGTACCATACCCATCAACCATATACCGGTGACTGTACATCAACCATGTGGTTGAATCGTCTATATAATTTCTTATAGATGGTCTAAACATTTAACATTTAACAATTATAGTATATGACATTTTACATTATTACATAACTAACATGTAGGGTGTAGAAGTTAGTAACATATAGACCCTTCACGCTCAGGGGCATGGCCGAGCGACTTACATATGACATGCCTCGGAACACTGGATATTTTATGATATGAAGGTTCTGGGAATTTTTATAGGTTAATATTATTTTGTAATAGGAATTCATAAATAATTTCAACAACCTTGGTATTTATATTGCAAAGTATATGTGACATATTGAAAGGGGCGCTTACTCCCGCTTTTATTATATCTATGTAGATATTGTATCCAGGAATTTCGTTTATGGGACATTTTAGGATAGTATGGTCTAAATCGCCCACTGCTCCACACTCACAGTGGGGGTTATCCCGGGCCTTGATTCTATGTAAATGTGCATATGTAGAGCAGTGACCAGTACGCATTCTATTTATCATTGTGATATGTCTACGATTCTTAAATTCCAGATTATTATACCATGGCTTGGTTGGGTAGTCTGTTTGAATACCCTTGTACCATTTGCCTTTATATTTAGCTTCATTTTCCCACCAATTATTCCATTCTTTAAAAATATTTTTCCTTATTACTGGTATAAATTCTTCCTTGTCTAGTTTAAGATTTGATGTGTTATTTAATGTTCTGCCTAAATTAGCCAATATGTCTGCAAATTCATTGCCGGGTATGCCCTCATGGCCAGGGACCCATGCTAATTTTATGTTAAAACCTTCGTCATTGGCAGCCAGTATAAGTCGTCTCGTCTGTAGGCAGATATGCCCAGCCCCCCCCACTACTTGATTGGATAGTTTTTGAATAGCACTTAATGAATCTAAGAAAATTATATTATTTTTAATTCCTTTATCAATTATTTGTGATACAGCCTTGTTTACCGCCGTTATTTCCGCAGAGCATATTTGAATATAGTCAGGAAGTCTAGCCGAGTATTTAATATTGAGTTTTGGGCTGAATATCCCGAACCCCGCCCTATCATCTAACTTGGATGCATCCGTATATATGAAATTATATTTATCTATATATTTCCCTGATTTAATTTGAAAGTTTAATTTATTGAGTTCATCCCCTTTTTTGAGGTTAAAGTTTATTACTTCTATTTTACTGGTTTGATGAATGAGGTCGATGTCAAAGCATGGTGGTATGGAGTTTATTTGCATATTAGGAATGTATTGTTTTGCTGAATCATATGCCTCAACTAAACTAGGGATTTTTCTGTTTTTCCAGTATTTATGGTTTGCTATTTTAATAATGAATTTTGATGCTAGTAGCTTTCTACGGTATTCTAGGGTGATTTCTGAACATTCTGCTAAGAGTGCATTGATCGGGGTGGATCTCATAAAACCGCCTATTGTTCTTATAGCTTGATATTGAATTTTATCTAATTTTTTTAGGTGAGAGGATCCCGCTGAATTTAAAAGGGGTGCACCATAATCTAAGTGTGATTTAACTAGTCCGTTAAATGCTAATTTTAAAGATACGGGGTCTGCCCCCCACCATACTCCACAAAATGCCTTTAAAATGTTATTACCTCTCATTGCTTTAATCTTAATAATTTCAATGTGTTTATTCATTTTTAGATGTTGATCAAAATTGATTCCCAGATATGTAACGTTGTTTTTATATTTTATTATGTGGTTATTAATTAGAATTGGGGGGGGGGTTCTATTTTTAGTTCCTTTTGTGAACCATATAGCTTCACATTTATTTAATGCTAGTTCTAGGTTATGGTTGTTAAGCCACTCCAATATATCATTAAGCATATCGTTAATTATTTTAACCATTAGTTCAATATTTGTCCCGCTAATTAGCATGATCAAGTCATCCGCATAATCCAGGAGGATGATACCTCTCTGTACACATTTAAAAATCAGGAGAATATACAGATTAAAAAGAAGAGGGCTAAGTGGTGATCCCTGTCCGAGCCCCGAGCCTCCCAGCTTCGGGCCGTGCAAGTTACCAAATCTATCTTTGACATAAAATTTTTTGTTAGTTAAAATGAAATTAATTAAGTTATTATAGTTGGTCGGTATACCACATTCTAACATGATGTTATATAGGATTGTTGAATCTACATTATTATAAGCCGATTTGATGTCTAGTAGAATCGCTATGACAGATTTATTTTCAGTGAAACTTAATTGTATGTATGACATGAGGTACGCAGTGTTATCGGTACATCCCATATTCTTCCTGAAACCTGTCTGAAATAAATTAAAATTTTTTTTATTTTCTACCCACCATTCAATTTTGAGTTTTAGTATAGATTCAAGAATCCTAAGTAGGACTGATGTAAGTACTATTGGCCTGTAGCTGTTATCATCTTCAGGGTCTTTATTTTTTTTCAATATTGGTATTGCTACACAGTCTGTCCATTCTACAGGTATTTTTTGTTTTAATATACAGTTATTATATATTTTAAGTAAAATTTTTAATGCTTCTGTGGGTAAGTTTTTTATCATAGAGTAGGAAATATCATCCAACCCTGGGGCAGAATCCTTTTTCCTGGCTTTTAGCACAGATATCAGTTCATCCATGGTGATAAGTTCAGGGTCATCATCAGGGGTGATCTGGTAAAAGTTAGGGTTAATATTAACGGCCGTTAATTTACTTAGGATTTCTTGTGCTATGGGGGGATCAGGCAACTTATTTTTATGATTACTGTTTATATTAGAGAATTTTCTGAATGTTTTCCACACATAGGAGATGTTGGATTCTCTATTAATTGTAGAACAGAATTTTTTAAATTTATCTTTTTAAATTTTTTTTAAGTCTCTTCTAGTTTTAGCTATTTCTTTTTTTACCTCCAAAAAGTTCTCCAATGTGGGGGCCTCCTTAAACTTTTTTAAGGCTTTTTTCCTATTTTCTAACAAGTTGTGGCATGCCTGATCCCACCATATCACTTTTAATCTAATATTATTTTTGTTGTTGTTAGTTGACTTGGGGATTGTCATGTTGGCTGCCTCATCTATAAGCGATGTAAATGCACTACTGTTTGTGTATTTGTCCCGATCTATAGTTATTTTATCTGAGATGATATTATGATATTCTTCCCAATTTGCTTTTTTAAAAATTCTTTTATTTGTTATATTAGGTGTAAAGGTATTATATTTATTATTAAATGTTATCATCGTTGGGAAGTGATCACTATTTGCATTGTCTGGGATTAATTCCCAAGTTATATAGGGGGCGAGGTTGGCAGGTACCAGTGTCAAGTCAATTGGACTGGGATTTTTGTTGGGATTTACCAGTCTTGTTGATGAGCCATCATTCATCACCATGTAGTTGTTATCATTAATATACTCGAATAATATGTTGCCGTTATAGTTAGCATAAACACTACCCCAGGATTGGTGATGACAATTAAGGTCACCCATGATTATTACGTTGTCACCCAGATAGCCAAAAGCCGTCTCCAGTTTTTGTTTAGAGAATTTATTACTTTTTTGTGCATATATATTAACAAGAAACAACTCCTCAACCTTTATGATATCGTAATTAAAGTTTTCTTCATTGCAGTCAGTTATTGGTTTAATATGTTTAAATTGAAGAGAGCTGTGTACTAGTACACAGTACCCGTCCTCTCTATCTTGTCTAATAAAGTTATAATTAGGGATAAACGCCCTATAATTTGATAGTAGCCAAGTTTCATTTAGTAGAACAACATCTGGTTTGTATTCATTTATCACCAGTATTAGGTTTGTTCTGTTAGCGTTGAAGCTGCGTATGTTCCACTGAATTATTTTTAGGTTTTTATTAGCCATCGGAACCAATACTATTAAAGTCCATAGAATCATCATGACTGGTGTTATAATTTAATTTCGATTTCATGTAGTTAAAGAGTTTCTTTTTATTATCTTGCGATAGGTTTTCGAAATAACTGCAAGTCATTTCGAAGAAATTGAATTGGGAATATCCCTGAAAGTTTTCCTGTGCACTAGAGGGCTGTGACCCCTCTTGGCTGGTGGGCTGGGAGACTGGAGACGATTGGGAGGTAGCGGGGCGGAAATTCGGGTAAATCAGCTGCTCATTATGAGCTTCGAGGTTAAAACCCCTAGGGGTTCTTGCTCTCTTCGAGGGAGATCTATGTGTGTTAAGAACTTGTGAATATGCCCTTTTCGGGGCTTTATTCATTTCTCTGTCAACAATATGTCTCTGAGAAACACTTATTAGATTATTTTGAGTCTTTTTATTAGGTAAACTGGGGAAGTCTCGAGGCAAGGGGTCATAACGGGTCCTGCCACATTTTTCATTTGCTTCTGCATAATTTAAATTTTCAAAAGCCATTAAACGCTTGATTTCCTGTTGTCTTTTGAATTCAGGACAGTTTTTATTGGTAGACTTATGGGTATTACTTTTACAATTTATGCATTTGATATTACATTCGTGTTCGTGATTTATAGTGTCACCACAGTTATGACACCTTGCCTTGCTTCTGCACTGTTTTTTTGTATGACCATATGATAGGCACCCAAAACATTGGGTGACCGGGGCCACATATGGTGAAATTCGCAGGGGAAGATCGTACACACGTACGTCCCTTGGTAGTAAAACTCCCTCAAAAATAAGCATTACAGAACCCGTAGGGGCAAATTCGGTTGTTGACTTACCGGAGTCGTCTTTTTTCAGAATTCTTCGATGTAATCTTTTTGCGCCTATTACTGTTATATCACTTACAATGTTTTCCAAAATCTCCTCAACAGGCATCTCTGGATCTATATTTTTAATTAACCCTTTTACAGAGATAAGATTATAGGGGACATAGCACCTGTATCCCTTATCTTTAATATCTACATTATCTAATAATTTGTTTGCCTTATCATAACTATTAAATACTATCCCTATACGATTAATCCCTCTGTTTTTTATTTGATTTATTCCTGCAATTTTTAATTTAAAAAGTTCTCTGGCTATAGATAGCTGTGCATACCTGCCCACCTTTTGACCCGACTTATCTGATGCTTCTAGAAAAACCTCGAAAGGTCCCTTGTCCTTGCTCTTATATTTTGCTTCTAAGTTTTCCCCCTTTAAAGTTATTATTTTTCCAATTTTTGACTCGTCATTCTTATTATTACTATCTACATTTTGATTTGTATCACTATTGCCCGTGATTATGGGAGGGGGGTCACCCCCCTCGTGGACACTCATCTTTATCTACAAATATCTAGCTAATTTTTCCTCATCCAAACAAATTATCGCTTACCACAGTTTCCAGATGAAAAAAGGAATTAATTAGGAAGGATTTGTTAGTAAAATACACCCTACAAACACCGATGATCACGAAAATTACGCAGCACAAAAATTCACAAGTACAAACGTGGACGCCAAAACAGGAAGTGAACGCTTCATGACAGTCACATCTATTTAATAACAATCAGAGTAGCCAACATACAAAATCAAAACTGACTTGAACTGCGCAAACTCTGTCTGTGACGTTTAAATTGGAGCGGGAAAAAATAATTCAAATTTTATAATTTTTTTCTCCTGTTTACGTAGACTTACAAATAAATAAATAGCATATATATTATAATTAGAACTTCTAGTTTTTAAAAATAATTAAAACCAAAAATCGAAGAAGACCCTATTATTTTAGACATATTATTTCTCACAGGTGGTCGCCTACATTTGAGGACCTATTTCTCGAAAGGGAATTCCGACAAGTGTTTATTGTACTATTAAGAACTTGACTTGAGAATGTTAACACAAATTTAACCATCTGGTTTTACTAAGAAAACGTATTATATTCTATCTAAAAAATATCTATGGTTCGTTTAACAGGTTTCAAAGGAAAAGGCTTGTTTATTCAAAATGCAGATTATATATATTTAAATCAAGAGTTATCCCACGGTGACAATTTTTCTTTCTTATATCCATAATTCTTACGCTAAGTTACAATGTTGATATATAATTAAACCGATTTAATAAAGTGTCGTAGTGTTTTCGGAAGAATGGCTTCATAGCAAAAATATTTATTACTTAACATTCATGGTTACTATTTAGACCTAAACCTTTTTATTATATAATTTAATTTACTATTTATTTAGGTCCGTATTAAAATTCAATATTAAGATTTATTAAAATTATTAAGTCCAAACATTTATTTAAAAGTAATTTTAAAATCCCAAATCCGAAAAGAGTTTTTTATTTCACTTGATAAAAACATGAATTAATTTTTTTTTATTTTGAATAAATAAAACATTTCTAAGTCCCGAACATAATAAAAGTTTAACCCAAAAAAGTCCACAATAATAAATTTAAATCATTCCGAAAATTAAATGCAAGAAAATAATTGTTCAAGACTTACTTAATTGCATATTCCCTACTGACACTATTCACGGGCGAGTTTAACTGACCGAACTTACTAGACACCAAGAAGTGCTGTCCTGGACAAAAATCTTGCCTTTTATAGGAAAATATCGTGGTTTAAAAATAGATCACCGACGGTGACCCCTCTAAAAATTTCCTTAGCAACAAGAACGGTTTTCAGTTAAACTGACTCAACTTAAAATTAAAATATTGCGACCTAAATATTCCGATACATACAGAATACAAAATATGTATGTCGGAGCAATTCAAAAAGACCATACATTGACAGGAAAATATTTTGAGAGGAAATTCATATAGAAAATAAACATTCCTTAACTAAAATGAATTTCCATAACATATCAAAGCTCCCCCGTAAAAATAAGAAACATGTTCCAGGAATATGTTTCTTAAAAAAAATGTAAAACATTTTTCTGTTCGGTTGTCAATATATGAGCCAAAAGAATCCCACTAAAATTAAAAACAAAATTACTTACTTACTAAATTCATTAACTACACTGCACTACACTATTTTAGTATCTAATTGTCTTAATGTCATTCATCTTCACTTGAGCGGTACGACACATAACGTAATTCCTCATCTTCGGACCTCACTAGGTTGTCAGAGTAACCTGAGAAATCTGACTCACATCCGGCCGGAGCAAAGTTGGTATTCGCGACACGTAAATGGTCCGGCCTGTGGACCCGTCGTCTTTGTCGTCCTGCTGTACTCGCTCTGGTTTCTTGTACTGGCACTCTGTCCAAAATTGTCGTTGGCTCCGGAGATTCTGGACGAACTGGAATTTCAGGCTGAAGATGATTGTTGCTGCAACCATGACTCTCCAATTCCTGAATTGCCAAATTAAAATCGGACCAATCATCTTGTAGAACAGTGTTAAGTGGTGTGAACACTGGCAACTCTACCTCGACCTCCATCACCATCCTAGCCAACGCAAAATGTAACGTCGGAAAGTGAAAATCCATTAACACGGTCTAAACCCGAAAGTGAAAGTTCTTTATATGTTTATATTTGCTTGGAATGCAGGATGGGTTGACCCAACACTATTCGCAATCCTAGCCAGCTCCGCCATATAAGTAGACAAGAATTCGCGTTTATTCGGTCCATTGTAGGTGGACCAAAACGCGATGATTTGCAGTACCATTTCCGTAAACATTTTCCTTTATTTTTTTGTTCAACCTGACGCACTCTTAATAAAAATCAAGACTATTAGAAAAACACACCCTTCAGACATTTTATAGATTCTGTAGAATTTTGTTTATATTACGTAAGCGTTTCTACACCTCCTCTAGTCTATGACACTTAAATTTAAGGCACTACAAAATTTATTTATTTACTAATAAGCGTTTTTATTAATAACTTTTACACACTATTTTTTTACTTTAACTTTTTTATTTATTTATTTATTTATTTTGGTTACATTTTTATATTATATTTAAAAAAAATAACTAACTTTTTATCTTAATTATTTCCTTCTGTATCATATAGATTCCTTAAACTTACGGTTTGTTTATGTACTTAACTTATGTTTAACCATATTCTCTCAAAATATAGTAAATAAGTGCCCATGTTTGTTATGGTTATCTGGTGCCTAGTTGTAAACAATCCTTAATTTAATAGAATATAAAAATGTTTATATTTTAAACAGGTGGTTATTCTCGCTTTCATTAGTGTTCGTGGTACTGTTTTACTTTTTCTTACTAAAAATCCATGGGTGGTCTGGTACAGGGCCTGTTGATCTTAGCCTACACTGTAAAAACTGCATGTAAAATAATGTAAAAATACATGAATTTACATAGTACGGAATAGTAAATTTACTATTCTGGACTATGCATAATTCATGAATTTATGTAAAATAATGTAAAATAATGTAAAAGAATGTAAAAGAATGTAAGGGATGGAAAAGAATGTAAAATAATGTAAAATAATGTAAAAAAAATATATTTACATTGATTTACATATTTTTACATAATTTTACAATGTCGGGCTATGTTATTTTAAGACGCGCGTGCGCTTTGGACAATAACCAAAAAGGCGTCGATCCATGAGACGGACCGTTTAATATTGTTATTGTTAGAGAGAGCGACGCATGCTGCTAGGTTAAAGTGTTAAAAGTGTAAAAAAAGGTAAAAATTATTTATTCACGATATTTAAATGCTTTATTTGTGGCCTAAAATTTACATTCATTATAAATTACGATCTTTATTTTGGTTTATTAAACCAAATGAACTTTACGCTACGACGTTTCAAAAAAGCTTTGACACAGGGACTTATAATTTGGAACAAACATTTTCTTAGTATCGTAGTGTTGTAGGTTGTTTTAAAGGCACTTTTAATATGACTGTATGTTAATTTTTTAAAAAATTATTAAACACACCATAAGTATTGCTGATCGTTTTTTTTTACGTTTGTTTTTATAATAAAAAGTCTATGCAAAATATTACCATTCTGGACTATGTAATTTTTAGCGTTCCGGTCTATGCAAAATATTACCATTCTGGACTATGTAATTTTTACCGTTTCGGTCTATGCAAAATATTACCATTATGGACTATGTAATTTTTACTGTTCCGGTCTATGCAAAACATTACCATAACGGACTATGTAATTTTTACCATTCCGGTCTATGGCAACATATTACCATTTACGGACTATGTAATTTAATGTAATTTATTTTTACCGTGTACCACCAGTTGTGGTTTCTTGATTGTTAGTTGGTAAATTTAAATTAACTTCTGATTGCGGACTTTCTATGTCGTCGTTTATTTCTGTGTCATAAAATGACACATCAGATTCTCTGAAATAGAGTTGGTTGAATCGTCTAACTCCCGCAGTTCTCTGATATTGTATCGTTTTGTATAATTTCTGTATTGCTTGGGTCATCCGTTGCCGCACGTCTTGTGTTGTGTATTACTTGGACTGTCTCATCCAACAAATCTTGATTATCGTCGGTAGTTACTATTTCATCTTCCAAGTCTAATTCGATACAAAGTACAGCTGGTTTTAGCCGGTTTACATGTGTTAATTTGATTTTCCCATCTTTAATATTTTTATTTATTTATTTATTTATGTTACGGGGCCTTTAACTTTAATAACTTCAAAGGGACCCGACCATTTTTTCTAAAACTTCCTAGCTATTTTACTTATATTTATGTGGGGCGTGTGTAGATACACTGTATCACCTACATTAAATTTTCTCGTTACCGCCTTTCTGTCTGCATATTTTTTCTGATTAACTGCAATATTTGCTAAATTTTCTCTTGCTTGACAATGAGCTTTTTGCAATCTTAATTCCATTCCTGAGGCATAATTAGAATCTACATCATATTTAATTGCTTGTGGTCTTATTGTAAGATGGTATGGAAGAGTCATATTTCTTCCAAAGAGTAAATAAAATGGAGTTTGTTTTGTAGACTCATTTCTTATATTCCTATAAGCACACATTACATATGGCAACATTAAGTCCCACTCTCGATTATCTTCGCTAATAAAGTGTTTAAGCATTTGTTTTAGTGTTCGATTGAGAACTTCGACTAGCCCGTTAGCCCTGGGATTGTACGGGGTAGTATACAATCTGGATATGTTTAAAAGATTACAAACATTTTTAAACAGTGCTGAGACAAACTGAGTACCATTATCTGACAGAAGCTGACTTGGAGTACCGTGTCTCAGAATAACATTTCATCAAAAGCACGAACTACAGTTGCTGCTGATATATCTCTTAAAGGAATAGCTTCTGCGTAGCGGGTTAAATAGTCAATGCATATTAATATATACCTATGTCCAGCTAAACTTGGGTGAAATGGACCCGTGAGGTCAATAGCTACGCGACCAAAAACTGCATTGGGAATGGGTACATTTTGTAAGTGAGCTTTAGGCAAAGCCGGAGTCTTAGACACTGCACAAGAATAACATTTTTCGCAAAATTCTTTAATGTCTTTATCCATACCACGCCAATAAAAGTCATTTTTTACTATATCCTGTGTTTTTGTAATGCCGTTGTTCAGCTTTGCTGAGTTAGTTTATTTTTAATATTATTATTTAATAGGCTTAGCATAATATATCTTCATATATTTTCGTGCGCTGGATATTGGCGAACCAAGTTCAATGCACTTGCCCCTCCACAAGGCCACAAGCGCTTAGCACCTGACCCAGTAACCTACATTCAGTAGTAGAAGCAAGTCGCGAAAAATACACACAGCTACACGCGGATCCCACGTGATCGCAATTTATGTAATTTATGAACGCGGGTGAAAATCTACTTAACACAAAATTCATAAAGTACCATCCCTATGAATAACAACCCTTAATACAGTCCACACCCCCTTATCACGAACGGGACATAGGAATAAGGAAACTACCCAAAACATCAAACAGTATACTGCAACGCTGGACAAGAACAAAAATGGTAAGTTTTTGCATTCCTATGTAACGCCCTGCATCAATTAATTCACCCCAAATAGGGCCCAATTGCCAGGCCTAAACATTTGGACCTTCTGCGCCAAATATATCTTTGTGAATTTTAGTTTTTTTTTCGCTTTTTATATAAAATCTTTGCCATATTTTTACTATAAAAAATTTTTGTGTATTTTTGCTAGTTTTTCGCTAATTTTTGCTATAATTTTTCGTGTATTTTAATACAAAAAAAGTCGTAGTTTACAGCAAAAAAAAATAGTTTTCACTATTTTCTTTGCTATTTTCGCTATTCTTCGCTATTTTTGCGCTATTTTGCTGGTGCAAAATCTGTAAAAACGGATTTTCGAGCTAACTATATAATTTTCATTGCATTTTTCGCTTTAGTTTATTCTATATAAAATAAATTGAATATTTCGGGTTTTAAAAGCCAATTTGAGTAAAACAAATTAAGTTATTTATGCCTAAATATTCATAGCACGAAAATATATTTCTTTTTCTATAAAAGGTGGTTTGCATACTGAAGAATACTTATTTTTATTTTTGTGTCGTTCGAAAGTAACAAAATTTTCGCTAGTAATATAGACAATATCCCTATATTACACTTAGTTTAAAATAATTGTTTTTCAGTTTTGCGGTTCACAAAAGTTTTTTTGCCAAAAATAAGCATTTTTGGGCTAAATATTTTCTTTCGCGGTTTAGAATTTTCTGAAAATTTTATACATCTTGTATTCTACGGTACAAAGTCAACAAAATATTTAGTATATTTGGAAAAGCCTATTCAATTTCAATTAATTTAAATTAACAGTTTTTGATTTTTGCAAAAGAATTTTTGAATAAAAAGACTCGTGACGTCAAGAGCGTTTCAGTTTCCAAACAAGCATTTTTTGTGCGATTTTTTATCGCGTTGATAAGGTATAGTTTCGCTTAGCAACAAAAGAATCGTTTTAATTTTAAAATATTTGATATTTTGATTTTCTTCGAGTGATTATTTTGTACGGAATATTTTTCTACGGTTTGTCAGACACAGGGTGATCGAAATATACTGATTGGGAAATATAAGTAAAAATTTAATTTTTAATAGTAAGCCACTATATTATAGATTTTTTTTATTTATTTTTTTTTCTCGCTCGTTAAGATAACTTTGCTTTTCCCTTTATATCGACCTTTCACCTTAAATAAAAGGAAGCTTCTTATTGTTACGTATCGCATTTTAGATATAAAAATAAATCGGTTTCGCTTTTAATTATTTTTTTTTGGATTTCCTTTTCTCTACTTTTGCTAACAGTCACTTCTATTTTTTGTTTTGTTTTTGTTTTGGTTTCTTTTATCGCTTTAATCTTTAATTATGGCTGAGTTAAACGCTCTTATTCTCAAACGACAAGGTCAAGCGGAACGCTTAAAGCGGGTTTTAGAGAAGGCTACGGATGCTGAGAAAGACGCGTCTAAATTAGAAGATTTTAGGGCCTCTTTTGGACTTGTCGAATTGAGTTTAAAGCTTTGTCAGAAATATACGGAAGATATTTATGATTTACTTGCTGTTGACGAAACAAAATCGGAAGCTGTTAAAAAGCAATATATTGACAGAGAAAGGGAAAGTTAGGCATTAATTGACGAATATTATTGGAAAATAAATTCAAAATATTCGACCCTGTTTGGAGCTACAGCTTCAAGCAGCAGCGGGAAAGCCAGTTATATTAAACTTCCCACTATTAACTTGCCATGTTTTGATGGAAAGTTTATAGAATAGCAGTCCTATAAGGATTTATACCTGAAACTTATTCATGAAAATTCCAATTTAGCAAATATTCAGAAGTTTTCGTATCTTCTATCATCCCTTAAGGGTGATGCGTTGAACATTGTCAGGGCCATCAGCCCTTCAAATCAAAGCTACCCCACGGCGGTACAAAAGTTGTTTGATAGGTACGATTCTAAACGTAGATTGGCTTCTGCACATTGGAACGCCATCTGCAACTTGCCCCCAACAGTGTCTGGCACATCGAGTGCTCTGTACAATTTAATTAGTGTAGTTACGGAAAATCTAGCGGCGCTAAACTCCATTGGCTTACCCACGGACCAATGGAGCTTTATTATCTTTGATTTACTTTTTAAAAAATTGCAGAAATTTGTGTACCAAATTTGAGGATCAATCTGATAAAAATGATTTCCCAAAGTTCGACGAACTTTATAAATTTATCGCGGATCATTGTAAAGCTATAGAATCTGTTGAAACTTTTTGTAATAAAAAACAAGTTTGTTCACAACCTACAATGATAACAAAAGCTTCACCTAAGCAATCTTTTGTCATAAATCAAATTGATCAATTGAAAAAGACAAACACACCAAGGCAGGGCAACACGAATAGAAATTTGTGTAACCTTTGCAAGCAGGGCAACCATTTTATTTCTAAATGTTCAAAATTTATAAGTAGTTCTCCTGCAAATAGGTTAGGTGTCGTCAAGCAGGTTAATCTTTGTATTAACTGCCTGCAAGGAAGACATGTAGTTCATTTTTGTCCTGCCGTTTACTCTTGTTCTGTTTGTAAGAAAAAGCATAATACAATGTTGCATTTGGATTCGAACCTTATTGCACAAAACGATTCTCATGCTACAGACGCAGCTTGGCCAGGCGGAGCTTCCACATCTGCTCAAAAAGGAGATGAGGATGTGGCTTTGTTTACAGCAAAGACCAGTTCTGCGGTTTTGCTCTCAACTGCGGTTGTTCATGTTCGCGATTTTAGCAACACTTTTCAACCAGTTAGTGTTTTACTAGATTCTGGATCTCAAGCTTCATTCATTTCACAAAAATGTTTAAACAGACTCGGACTTACCCGATCATATTTTCGCGCCAGTGTTACTGGCATAAACCAGAACTCACCAGTTCTGTCTCAAGGTATCACATCATGTGTGATTAAACCAGTGAACAAATCTGACCCAATTTTGCACATTGAGGCTAGGAAAATGGGCTAGCAATTGTCCTGAATTGTTAGGGAATATTCCTGTAGACGAGCGACAGGCCATTGATTTTGACTCTTCAGATGATAGTCTAAAAATTCTTGGTCTACAGTGGCGTCCAAGTTCTGACTGTTTCGCTTTTCATGTATCTACTGTGGAAAATGTACCCACAAAAAGATCAATTTTATCAGACGTCGCTAAAATATGGGATCCTTTAGGCTTCCTAGCGCTGCGGCGCTCCGGTCACTTTTTTCGCAAAATACTTAATCCAGTATTTGTGGTCGCTAGGCCTGGGTTGGGATGACACCCCTCCTCCTGACGTCATAGAAAAATGGTCGATTTTTAAGGCGGAGTTGCCATTGCTTTCCTCTTTAAAAATAGACAGACATGTGGATATAAACTATCTTGAAAGTTGAACTGAGCTGCATGGTTTCAGTGACAGCAGTGAAAAGGGATATTCGGCATGCGTATTTTTGCGCCACATTCGCGCAGATGGGCGCATACACGTACACCCACTTTGCGGAAAATCCAAGGTTGCCACCTTAAAAAAGATTTCGCTGCCGAGACTGGAACTTTGTGGTGCTGTGCTTTTAAGCAATTTAATTCGTTTTGTAAAAAAATCTTTTGCTGATAAAATTCAATTTGACAAAATTTTCGCTTGGTGTGACTCCACCATAACTCTTTCCTGGGTGAAAGCATCACCGCACAAATGGAAAACATTTGTAGCGAACAGAGTCAGCTATATACAGGATATTGTTGCTCCAGACTGTTGGTTTTATGTCCAGTCATCAGAAAACGCAGCTGACCTAGCAACAAGAGGCATATTACCAAAGGACCTTTTGGAATCCAACCTTTGGTGGAACGGACCATACTGGTTGCATCTTCCGCAGGAAGAATGGCCCAAGGTCAATTCCGCACTTCCCTCGCCTACGGAAGTAGAGCGGGAAGCTGCTAAAGCTGTAAAATTAACTTGTATGCTCATACAAGAAAATAATTTTATGGATTCTCTTCTAAGTAGTTTTTCTAGTTTTCGCAAAATTCAAAGAATTTTAGCGTATATTTTAAGATTTTTGTACAATTTAAAAAATCGTACTAAAATTTCAGGTTGTCTTGCTCAGACAGAGCTACATACTGCTACTGTAGCACTATGTAAGCATGTCCAAAGCACTGTCTTTGGGGATGAAATTACTCAAATTAGGAATAACAAACTTTGTTCTAAAACTTTTCGAAAGTTGGCTCCTTTTCTAGATGAGATAGGAGTTCTTAGAGTTAGAGGTAGGCTTCAACACTCAGCAATTTTGGATCATAGCCGGAAAAAGGTCTATTCATCGCTGTTTATCGAAATGCAATAAGTGTTTTCGAGTAAACCCTAAACCCTTAACTCCCATCATGGGTAACCTACCTGTTGCTCGAGTCTCACGGACCAAGGTTTTTGCAAAATCAGCTGTTGACATAGGGGGCCCTTTTCTGACGTCAGTATGGCGTCGCCGAGGGGCAAAGACCTTTAAGTCTTACATCTGTGTATTCGTATGTATGTCCACTAGGGCCGTACATATCGAACTGATATCCAGCCTTGGTAGTGAGGCATTTTTAGCTGCGGCGTTTCGCGGGGTTAAGGGGAAGGGTATCCGACCTTTTCAGCGACTGTGGTACCAACTTTGTTGGTGCAAACAATATGTTGTCCACTTATATGCAAGATGCATGTGGAAACTTAGCCATAAAATGGCATTTTAACCCACCAGGGGCGCCTCACATGGGAGGGCTCTGGGAGGCAGCAATAAAGTTCGTAAAAGGGCACATTTCGCGTGTCATTGGTGACCAAATTCTTACGTTTGAAGAAATGTCTACCTTACTGGCTCAAATAGGTATAATAAGAATAAGAATAAATTTATTTAACCAAATTCCAAATTTTACAGTACATTTTAATATTAAGATGGTGATCCGCCTAAATATAAATTTGTGCGCGGAATCAACTATTTTAACTATGAGTATATAAATACATTATTTTAAATACATATATCAGTAAATAGATAAATAAAAAAAATGGGGAAAACAAATGAATGAAAAGGGAGGAAAAGAGGAAAAAAATATATATATAATTTTTAATAAAAAAAGAAAGAGTTATTATTAAGTGAGTTAATATCAGACACGGGAGCATTAACACTAAATATTATCAATAATCGACTCCAGTAATTTATTATTTTCAATTATAATATAGGTATAAAGTTCTCTTTTAAATTTATGAATGTTTTTTATGTTCTTAATTTCATTTGGGATAGTATTGTATAACTTGGGACCAAAGTAAAAAAGATACCTTTGTGTACCGGCTTTTTTAAATAAGGGCACTGCTAAATTTACATTAGAAGCTGCTTTGGTATCATGGATGTATATTCTGGATAGTTGTTTTTTATTTTTATGGGACCATAGAATTATTTGAAAAAAATAAAGTTGCCTAATTGATAAAATATTATTTTCTCTAAACAGTAGCTCAGTCGAGAACCCTCTAGGTTTTCTAAATATAATTTTTAAAATCATTTTTTGTGTTATGTCTAGAGCATGAAGGTGTGCATCTTGCAGTCCCCCCCATACGCAGATACAGTACCTTAGCAAAGATTCGACCAGTGCTCTATACACCGTTATTAATAATTTTGTACTTAAAATTTCTCTCAGTTGGTAGAACTTGTGTATAGTCCTTCTTAGTCTATCCTGCAAGTAGAGTGTATGTTCATTCCATTTAAAATGTTGGTCAACCCTAACACCAAGATATTTAACAGACGTTGATCGGCTTATTATTGAGCAATCACATTGAGTATTTAATTTACAGTCTACATGGTGAATTTTTAAATTATTTTGTAATGGTTGACCAGCAGAATTTAAAGAAAAAGTAAGAAATGTTGTTTTGTCTACGTTTAGACTAAGAAGGCTCGCATCTAACCAAGTTTTTATCTGAGTTAAACCCTCCTCTGCGTATTTAAAAACGTCAACCCATGAATTACCTACAAAAATTATTACCGTGTCATCAGCATAAGAGAACGTCTCACCCGAAAAATTTAAAATATTATAAATCGTGTTAATATATATTAAAAACAAAATAGGACCCATAACTGTCCCCTGGGGCACCCATGGTTTTAAACTCTAGACCTATAATGCCAATCAGCACAGATCCCAAGATTTGTTGGCTCTTACACCGAATCATTTCTTGAACATCGAACCTGTCACGCTGGCAATTGGTTCAAAGTATCCACCAGACCGTATGGCGGCGCTGGAGCCGAGACTATTTGCAGACGCTGCAGCACAGAACAAATGGCATAAGCCATCCTTGGATATTGCCAAAGATTCATTGGTTGTAATAAAAAATGACAACCTACCTCCGGGTAAATGGATGTTAGGCAGGGTTCAAGAACTTCATCCGGGCTCGGACGGCATTGTTCGAGTTGCCACGGTATTAACCCCTATGGGTAAACTTAAAAGACCGTTGGTCAAATTATGTTTACTGCCCATGCAATGATATTTCACATATCATATCATATATGTTGTTTTTGTCTTGGTGTGGGTACTCAACATTAGTTTAGATATTATGTATATGATTTTGTTGCTTATGCATATGATTAGTTTTGATTGCTTACGAAACACATTTTATTAGTTTAGTTTAATTTTCGGGTTTAATTATCCTCATAAAAGGACTGCATCCTTTTATCGGGGGGGGGGGGGGGGGGAAATGTTCAGATTTGCTGAGTTAGTTTATTTTTAATATTATTATTTAATAGGCTTAGCATAATATATCTTCATATATTTTCGTGCGCTGGATATTGGCGAACCAAGTTCAACACACTTGCCCCTCCACAAGGCCACAAGCGCTTAGCACCTGACCCAGTAATCTACATTCAGTAGTAGTAGCAAGTCGCGAAAAATACACACAGCTACACGCGGATCCCACGTGATCGCAATTTATGTAATTTATGAACGCGGGTGAAAATCTACTTAACACAAAATTCACAAAGTACCATCCCTATGAATAACAACCCTTAATACAGTCCACACCCCCTTATCACGGGACAGGAATAAGGAAACTACCCAAAACATCAAACAGTATACTGCAACGCTGGACATGAACAAAAATGGTAAGTTTTTGCATTCCTATGTAACTCGAAAACGAAGCATCTGTCAAAAGAATCCATTCCTTTGACATATCAGGATGTTTTAAAATTGGTGGGGACATCGACGCTTCTTTTAATGTTTGAAATGCCTTTTCCTGTTTATCTGTCCAGATAAAAGGCTGATTTTTCTTGGTGAGTAGGATTAGGGGCTGCGCTATTAACGCATACTTGTCTACAAAGCGTCGATAAAATGAACAAAATCCAACAAATGATCGTACTTTTTTAACTGTTTTTGGAGTTGGGTAATTTCTTAGAACTTCTGTTTTTTCATTATCGACAGCGCATCCACCTGCCGATATTTTATGCCCTACATACACAATTTCTTTTTGCAGGAAATTACATTTGGATGGCTTAAATTTTAAATTTGCATCTCTAGCAAGTTTAAAAACGTGTTCTAATCTAGTTAAATGGTCATCGACATCGGCATTGCTGAAAACCACTATGTCATCCAAATAAATTAGGATTTGTTTCTTATTTATTGATGAAAATACCGCAGTTAATTGGCGCATAAACGTGGAAGAACTATTTCTGAGCCCCATGGGCATTCTTTTGAACTCGTAATGATTTTCGGGTGTCGAGAAAGCACTAATTTCTAGGTCTCTTGGATCTAGTTCAATTTGGTAGTAGCCACTAAAGGTCCATAGAGCTGAACAACTCCATTCCTGCTAACTGATCCAAAGATTCTTGTATATTTGGTAGTGGGAAATAATCAGTTTTGGTAACGTCATTTAACTTTCTATAATCAATCTGTACTCCTGTTCTTTTCCTGGTGCAGTACGTTTTTCCACTAGCAAGCAATTTGACGACCAAGGAGATGACGACTATGTAATGATGTCATCATCCAAAAGAGTTTTAATTTCTTTTTCCAAATTTTTCTTTTTTCTAAAAGGTACCCTATAAGGTCGTTGACAAATTGGATATACATTTTCCGTAATTATTCTATGTTTTACCATATTAGAACAAGATAGCTTGTCATGAGGTGATTTAAATACATCAATATATATTTTTATTAATTTTTGTAACTTTTCTTCCCCGCCACTGGTGGTGTTGTCTAGTTTTAAAGATTTGAGAATACTATCGGATTCTCCGGCGTTAATATAGTTCGCCAGATGTTGTAGCGTTTGTACTGCTACAGGTGATTATTTAGGATATATTGTTCATTTAAATAACAATAAGCATGGTTAATACTCACTTCTATTGTTTATTTAAGTATACACATTCTATGTCACATAGGAAATCTATACTTCACTTGGTTATGTTTACCGATACACAAGTTTCATCACCATATGTTTCTTCCAGGGTATTATACCTTTTGTCCCCACTAGTATCTTAATGAATTGTTTATTACATCTCAGGTTACTCGTTTTATTGTATTTATTATAAACCTGGCAGCGGTGTATGTACTATGTGCATTTAAGTGAAATTATTTTCTAAAATTACCTGTATTTACTACTTAAAAAAACTTTTATACTGTGTTTAAACCTGTTTGTGACAATAGTGGACACTCTTACGTAGTTAGTTTCGCGACGGTACGTGTATTTACAAACATTGTTTTGATTTTTTTGTGCCGGTATCGATAAGATAACCGCGGTCCGCTTCGAATTTTATAAAGCGCTGTTGCCGATCTTCTTTTTTTTTCTCTCTGATTGGGAATTACAACCGGTTTGTTCTCATTAAACCTATGACCTTCCTGGTCTCATAATGCATAAAAATATTGTAGTTAACGAGTTACTTTGCTTCGTTCAACAAAAGTATAATACCCTGGAAGAAGCCTCATTGCTGCTGCTTTGTGATAATAGCTTTAGTGACAAGGATATTGACGATTCGTGCGAAGTGCTAAGCAAGTGCATAACTACAGCAACCCTGCTTAAACGAAAGGGAGAAGGCCGAAAAAGACGAGTCCTACAAGACATTTTAAAGGTTTTCAGAGAAACTGATCCCGATATCGTTCCAACCTTTGCTGCGGTCAACCTTGCTGCTCTCCCTCCGATATCATTTGATTATATCGACGTCTCTGTTCTCCTAAAGGATATTACTACTTTAAAGTTCCAAGTGTCTAAACTTAAAGAAGATAAAGACCAGTCTAACATTGTGCTCACTGAAGATATTAATTCTCTTAGATCAGAGTTCAATTCCTTTAAAGCTAAAAGCCTCCAGTCTCCAACTACATTTTCAAAAGGCAATCTGGGACTGCCTCCACTTTTAGGTTCGACTTCTTCAACGCCAGAATTTACTTCTGTTGCTGCTGCTACTGACTCTAAACCGAAGTCTCAACCTCGTAACTCACCACGGAACAGTCTTCGCTCCAGAAGACCAAATCCACCACCGTCAATTCACATCAACGGTAGCAAATCTCCCTTAGATACCTCGCCATTAGAAGCTGCCGAAAAATTCACATATATCTTCATATCTCGCCTTAAATCCAGCACCTCTGCGCAACAAGTTCGACTTCATCTCTCTAATCTGGGTATTTCTGATTGTATTTTATTTCCAATAAACTCTAGGACAGGCGAATTTATATCATATAAAATAGGATTACCAGATTCCAAAGTTGATACTGCCACAAACCAATCGGTCTGGCCGCCTGGTGTTATCACCAAAGTGTGGAAAATTCGTAACTCTGCCAGTGCAAACCAAGATGACAAGTAATCTTAACATCGGTACCTTCAACTGCCGAAATTTTCGGAGAAACCTTACTGAAATTCAAAACCTTTGTAGAACCTATGATTTCTGCCTACTACAAGAAACCTGGCTAACCTGGAAGGACATGCCCGAACTCGCTAGAGCTAGCCCAGAGTTTTGCTTCAATGGAGTTAGTGCAATGGATAGCTCTCAAATTCTGAGGGGAAGACCTTTTGGCGGAGTTGCTATCCTTTGGCATAATAAGTATGCTCAAAACGTTAAACTCGTAAGTTGCGACAACTCTAGAATAGTTGCGGTAACCATTATTGAAAACTCAAGAACAATTCTACTGGCCTCTGTGTACATGCCTACTTACAACCTTGATAACATTCCTGAGTTCTGCCACATCCTTGGTAGGCTCTCCGCTATCATCGAAGAAACTGCGCCTGATGATGTTCTTATTCTTGGTGACTTTAACACTAAACCCGCCGACACAAATGAGTTCTTTCAAGAGTTGAAAATTTTTTGTGAACATGAGAACCTTGCTGCTCTGGATATTGACACTCTGCCTCAGGACACGTTTACGTATGTCAGCGACGCCCATTCTACTACTTCGTGGCTAGATCACTGTCTAGTTTCATCAGCTGCTGCATCCAGTGTTATATCGGTTGATGTGCCGAAGTGTCTACTGCCTACAATGCCACTCACGTGGCTTTTCTTCTGTGGACGGATTCTGCTCGCCCACTTGCTGGCCCCTTAAATGATGAAAGGCGCGGTCTTCGTAGAATCTTCAAAGCTAAACTTAAATCCGTACGTCAACGTGAAGAACAGCTACGTGCTGAAGCGCTAGCCGCTTGCCATATGGACAAAGATTTTATTAAATTCTGGAAAGAATGTGGAAAAATCAGAAAAACACCTGTCTCTCTGTCCACCTCTATAGACCAAACCTCTGGAGAAGCCAACATTCTACAACTATGGGGTAATTTATATGAAAATCTCAGCAACTTATATGACGATAACTACCTGATTAACCTAGCCTGTGAGGATTATGTAGCCTGCCTTGTTAGGCCTACTGATGTAAGGTTAGCTATCTCTCAGTTAAAGCAAGGTAAAGCCGCTGGTTAGGATGGTCTTTGCCCAGAACATATAATTAACGCTGACCCTATATTGCACTCTATTTTAGCGCTATGTTTTTCTTCAATGCTTTCTCATGGTTATGCACCTGCTGCTCTTACAAAGACGATAATTACACCCATCGTTAAAAACAAAAGTGGGGATATTTCTTCTTCGGCTAATTACCGGCCTATTGCTATTTCTACTACGTTTTCTAAAGTACTTGAACTAATCATACTCAATAGATGTAGGCCCTATTTCCAAACCAGTGACAACCAGTTCGGTTTTAAAAGATCTACGGGAGCTGTAGATGCAATTTTTTTATTGAAAGAAACAGTTAGCTACCACCTTAAGAAGAAAACTCCTGTGTATGCAATATTCCTGGATTTAAGTAAAGCCTTTGATAGGGTTCATCATGTGAAGTTAATCAGAGCCTTAATAAGTCGGAAAGTACCTAGCTATGTTTGCCGCTTCTTACAAAGTTGGAACTCCAAAGCCACGGCATCTGTTCGCTGGGGATCTGCCACTTCATCTGACTTCAGTCTACGCAACGGTGTACGACAAGGAAGTTTAATTGCCCCTGATGCCTTCAATGCCTACATTGACGACCTTCATACTCTCCTGGCTAAAGCCCCTGCTGGATGCTTTCTTGGTGGCCTAAAAGTCAACTGCATCAGCTACGCCGATGATATGGTCCTTCTTTGCCCCTCACTTCAAGGTCTACGTATGCTTATAAAAATATGTGAAGACTTTGCCAAATCACGTTCTCTTAAATACAATAGTAATAAGAGTAAAGTTTTAGTGTTCAAGTCCACAAATTATAGAGACCTCTGTGTTCCTCCTGTTTATTTAAATAACTCTGTTGTTGAACGCGTGTTCGAAATCAAATACCTAGGTCACGTTATCAATGATATGCTAAGTGACAACTCTGACATTCAGCGTCACAAGAAAAAACTTTATGCCCGCGCAAACATGTTAGCTAGAAAATTCTCTAAGTGCTCTGTCGAGGTTAAGAACTCTCTTTTCAGGACATTTTGTTCTAACGCATACTGTGGTGAAATTTGGCTTGATCATACGGTGGCCTCGTGGCGAACTCTTCGCGTATGCTATAATGATGCATATCGCATTATCCATAGACTACCGCGCTATAGTAGTACCTCGGAAATGTTTGCCTCTGCCCGAATAGATACCCTGGATGCTCTGAGACGCAAGTTGCTCGCCTCTTTTGTGAAGCGGCTACTCTCCAGTCCTAATGTTTTCCTAAAAGCGTTTGTATCTTCGGACTGCTTTTGGGTTTCTGCACAAATCGCCACTTGGCGACGAATTTGTTTCTTACAAGTGACCTAATCATTTTATTTATTTATAAATTATAATTATTTTGTTTTGCTTTATTTTTATTTTTATTCATTTTATTATTTTGTGGTATATGGCCATTGTGCTGTAATAAAAATTATTATTATATTATTATTGTTTTCTTAGTGTTATTAACATTCCAATGAATCCATAGACCTTTGTTTACAAATGTATTTGAAGTTGTCACATAATGTCTAACCTAAAACATAGAAATATACTTTAATATATAGTTCTAATTATATAACTAATTTTGCTTGTTGTTGTAAATAATTATTATATGATAATAATTAGTTTTACTTACAAATTTAAGGCAGAATGCATATTTTCATTTTCACGGGTGTTTCGTTTTAAAAATGTCAAATTACAAATGATGTAGCTAGTGACATCTAGGTAACAGAAGTTTAACTTCTTTAATCTCAATAAATCGCTTTTTTCGATTCAAACCATTATAGAATCTTATTATATTTGTCTATACACAACTAAATATTGTTTATACACAATTAGTAATTATTTTTAATTAGCCATTATAATTTATATTATAATTTCTAATTCTATGTAGCTTATAATAATCGATGTAGGAGTCGATAGTTCGATGTAACATTATCGTAGTGTGCTTCTATCTAAGACATACGCGGCAATACATATTCTTGCCTTTGTTGCTCTCACTGTGATTGTATTTCGCTATTTCACTTATTCGTTATGTGGGTCAAACAATTCCCATGATTCCTCACTTCCTGTGTCGCCGTGACAATAACTAGGTCGCAATGTTAAATCTTTAAACATCAATTATGTTTAGTGATATAATCACATAGTTTGTGCTCATCCATGGTTATTAAGGGGCGTAGAATCTTTAATAATAGTTATTTTGATCAGTTTATGACCGATGGTCTCTATTTTTGTAGATTTTATGTCGACACATTTAGTCACATGTGGTTCCAGGAATTCCTCATGAATATTACATTGTCAGCTGTTCTCGCACAATGAGGTATGTTTATTTATT
>CAUEHQ010000458.1:31773-62653 GCA_958510825.1 Brachypterus glaber
CACGGTGCGGTGGTGCGACAGTTTAAATCAACTTCAAATTACCCCATTTATGTTTCTATACGTCGATTCTATGATACTTTAGGATGATTTTGACCAAAAATAAAAAAAAATCTATCGAGCACATTTTTTTTATTAAACAAAAACCCCGTATGTTGGACACTTACCTTGTATATGACTTTTCATTAAATATTTACTCAAATTATTATTATTTTTTTGTTTCGTTTTGTTTAATATAAGTGAACTGCAAAATAATCGTCATAAAAAATAAAATTTATAATAAAAAACCCATTATACTGGGTGACACAAGAATTGCCTACGAATTATCTCCGTAACTATAAAAGATAACTTTTTGAAATTTACAGAACTTGTATGAACCGTAAATACCCCCATTTTAGCAAGGTCATTATAAAAATATCACTTTCGGTCTAAGCGGAAGTGATACCAACTTTGATTTTTAAATGGAACCCTTTACATTTGCTTACATATTTAGATTCGTATTTAAATTCTATTTTCATTCTCAATATTTGTGTTAAATATGGCGCCACAGGAGACATTTTACATAAAAACAACATGGCGGTCCTATGACTTCCATATTGGAATATTTTTGAAACTTTTCATTTCAAATCTTTTAATAGTAGGCTAAAAATTTACTATTTATCTGAAACTGATTGTCTTTTGTTTTTTTTTGAAAATGGCGTTATGTTAATTTTTTTTAATCATCAACTTTAACGCCATTCTGTGCTAATTTTTTAAATGAATCGACCTATTATTGATTTCACTAGATCAAAAACTCAGGTATACTCAAGAAAAACGTAGAAATACTCTAATAGCGTTGGCCCTTTTCGGGGAAAATGTCCATATTCCCTTGGGATTTAATAAGCTCCCAACGGAATATGGCCATTTTCCCAAACAATTTCCAACCCTATTAGGGTGTTTGTACTTTTTTCTTGTAGAGTATACCTGAGTTTTTAATTTAGCGAAATTAAAAAAAGGTCGTTTCCTTTAAAAAATTTAGCACAAAATGGCGTTTAAGTCGATGATTTGAAAAAAAAAACTTCAAAATAGCGTCATATCCATAAAAACAAAAGGAAATCAGTTTCAGATCAACAGTAAATTTTTAGCCTACTATTAAAAGATTTAAAATGTTAAGTTTCAGAAATATTCCAATATGGACGTCATCGGACCGCCATGTTGTGTTTATGAAAAATGGATCCTGTGGCGCCATCTTTAAGGCAAATATCGACTTGTGATATGTTAATAAAAAGATCATTTAAATACGCATCTATAAATGTAAGCAAATATATAGGGTTCCATTTAAAAATCAAAAGTTGGTATCACTTCCGCTAAGACAGGAAATGATTTTTTTATAATGACCATGATAAAATGGGGACATTTACGGTTCATACAAGCTCTGTAAATTTCAAAAAGTTATCTGTTATCTTTTATAGTTACGGAGATAATTCGTAGGCAATACTTCTTGTATCATCCGTTATAAGAGGTTTTTTATTATTAATTATTTTTTTTATGAAAATTATTTTGCAGTTCACGTATATTGAACAAAATAAAACAAAACAAAAATAATAATAGTTTGAGTAAATATTTAGTGAATAGTCAAATACAAGGTAAGTGTCCAACATACGGGGTTTTTGCTTAATAAAAAAAAATGTGCTCGATAGATTTTTTTTATTTTTGGTTAAAATCATACTAACGTCTCATAGAATCGTCGTATAGAAACAGAAATGGGGTAATTTGAAGTTGATTTAAACCGTCGCACCACCGCACCGTGCCAGTCTATTGTAACTTTAAAATTTTGCAAAAAATATACACCCAATAATATAGGTGACTTTAATCCACTAAATTCAGACACAAAAAAAACATGTGACACTTTTTTATGTCCTAAATTTATTTCTGCTGAAATAAAACCTTCACAAGGAATTTTGTTTCCTTGTACATCCACTAATTCTATCAAACTATTACTAATTCTGAACCGATTAGCAAAATCTGGTTTTACAATGGATATCACTGCACCAGAGTCAATCAAACAGGGTAAAATCTCCCCGTTTATATTTAAATTAATTACTGATTGTGGTTCTAGACCCTGGAACTCATGAAAGTGGTATGTCCTCCCTTTAATTTTTCCTAAACCATCCTGGTCTTCGCAACACTGCGCGGTTCCTCGTGTGTTGCGCCCCCGTTTAAATCTTTCCTTGCTCCAACCCTGCACTGTCTTTTATTATGCCCTACTCTACCACACAAATCGCAGGTATAGTTACGACAATTTCGGGAAAAATGGCCTGGTTTACCGCAACGAAAACATACTATTTTCTTTGTTGGGCAGTTCCTTTGAATATGGCCCATTTTTTGGCAAGTGAAACATTTTACATTACTTTGAAATTTATTACCCATTGGTGGACGTCTATCACGATTATTATAATCATTTATTGGTGAACGTTGGTATACAGGACGGCATTCTTTATTCGTATTAGTCATATTGTGAATAACTTCCTCACGCGTTGCAATAGTTAGTGCATCTGAAAGTTTTTCTGGCGCGGCCGACAGAACCCTTTGCTTAATAGGTATACAGAGTCCTGCCATAAATATAGTCAAAGTGTCTGTCAAGTTTTCTCTGTAAAATTGCATTTATAGGAGTAGTGACTGTTTGGCTTGCCGCTAATTTAACTCTAACTAAAAAATCTTTGCATTTTTCGCCGATTCTTTGTTTGCATGTTGTAAAATTGCTCAATACTTCCGAATAAAATTTGCGCGTCTTGTACTGGTCTTGAAGTAACTTTTTGAAATTTTCCCACCACTGTTCTTCTTTGATTTCACTGCTTGATTGAACAAATCTTTTTGCTTGACCTATTATTTTTAATAGAGCTGTCGAAATCCGCGTAGCTTCCGACCATTTACAGAGCGTAGCCATTTCTTCGATAAAATTTAAAAAGTCATCCACGTTACCCGTACCATCGAATTCTTTAATCGCTGCAATATTAGCCAAATTCATTTGAGATTTCACAAAATTTGGGGGCCACTCTACTTTTATTACTTGTTCCGTTCCAGCCGCAGCTGCGTTAGCCTCGTTGTCTGGCATTTTGATCTTTTGTTATTACTTAATTTTCTTTGAAGACAAACGGATTAAATTAACCGAAAGTATTACCCGTTAGAATAGAAGACAGCTTACACTAAAATTTTGCTTATTTTCTTGTTAAATTTTTTACTGTGTAACCAACATAAGTTTAATTTCTATTTTATTTTTGAGAAAAATTCCAAAAAATTCAAAAAAAAAACAAAAAAGAAAAAAAATCCATTAAAATTCCATAAAAGCCTGTGCCGTCTCCCATACCTGTGAAACACCTGAAAACCAGTGATATAATACAGATTTTCTTACTTTTTATTTCTTTATCTATAAATAAAATAATTTATATAATTATTTTAGACACATTATTCCTCACAGCTGGTCGCCAAAATTTGAGGACCTATTTCTCGAAAGGGAATTCCGACAAGTGTTTATTGTACTATTAAGCACTTGACTTGAGAATTTTAACACAAATTAAACCATCTGGTTTTACTAAGAAAACGTATTATATTCTATCTCAAAAATATCTATGGTTCGTTTAACAGGTTTCAAAGAAAAAGGCTTGTTTATTCAAAATGCAGATTATATATATTTAAATCAAGAGTTATCCCACGGTGACAATTTTTCTTTCTTATATCCATAATTCTTACTCTAAGTTACAATGTTGATATATAATTAAACCGATTTAATAAAGTGTCGTAGTGTTTTCGGAAAAATGGCTTTATAGCAAAAATATTTATTACATAACTTTCATGGTTACTATTTAGACCTAAACCTTTTTATTATATAATTTAATTTACTATTTATTTAGGTCCGTATTAAAATTCAATATTAAGATTTATTAAAATTATTAAGTCCAAAGATTTATTTAAAAGTCATTTTAAAATCCCAAGTCCGAAAAGAGTTTTTTATTTCACTTGATAAAAACATGAATTAATTTTATTTTATTTCGAATAAATAAAACATTTTTAAGTCCCGAACATAATAAAAATTTAACCCGAAAAAGTCTACAATAATCAATTTAAATCATTCCGAAAATTAAATGCAAGAAAATAATTGTTCAAGACTTACTTAATTGCATATTCACTACTGACACTATTCACGAGCGAGTTTAACTGACTGCCTTTTATAGAAAAATATCGTGGTTTAAAAATAGATCACCGACGGTGACCCCTCTAAAAATTTCCTTAGCAACAAGAACGGGTTTCAGTTAAACTGACTACTTAAAATTAAAATATTGCGACCTAAATATTCCGATACATACAGAATACAAAATATGTATATCGGAGCAATTCAAAAAGACCATACATTGACAGGAAAATATTTTGAGAGGAAATTCATATAGAAAATAAACATTCCTTAACTAAAATGAATTTCCATAACATATCACAAATAAATAACCACAAAATAAAAAAAAATATTTGAGACCGGGTATTTTGGGAAAATCACTAAACATAATTTAGAAACCTCGAAAAGTGCAAAATTTTGACCAAATTTTACACATTTTTGACCATATATCCCACAAATGGGTCGGACCGTTCGCAATATTTTATAGGTATATACTCCCACTATACATGTATAAATAGCCACAAAATTAAAAAAATCGAAGATAGTGTATTTTGGGGATAGTGTTTTTTATAATTTGTAGGTTATGTTGTATGGTCCGCCATTGGTATAACCAGAATGATTGAAATATACTTTTTCTCTATTACAATTTAATGATCTTTTAAACGCCGTTTAAATGAAATCTTTATCTTTTATAGATATCGAGTTATTTCAGTTTTAGTGGATCGTGTTTTCTGGTTTTGAAAAATTTCAAAAAATGACCCACCCTAATATCTCACAAACCAGACAATTTTTAGAAAAATCCCGGTAATGTGGCTAATCGAACTTTATTTTATGGCCGTATGCAAAATTTGAGCCGAATCGGAAAGATGAAATTCGTGACCTGCGTTGATTTGAAAAAGTATTATGATCCGTATATTTTATATGGTGTTAAAATTGTAAAAATAATATATCGCAAATACATACTGGCCTTCAAGAGATTTCGGCTTTTTCGGCAAAGTTCGGTTTGTTCTACATTAGATCGGACCCCTTTTTGCTGTTTCTTGTCGGTATGACTTAAAAGTTGTCTTATAATCTTAATTGTTTAAACAAATCTAATTTATGAGCGAAATGATCGTTTCAGATGTCAGAAATAGTAATTGCAAATTTATGAGACTGAAACTCTTTTGTCGGGGTAATTAAATATTGGCGGTATCTTTAGATATGTGTTCGCTAAAAGCCTTGTCAAATAAATTTAACTATTGACCTTCTTATTAGGTATATAAACTCATGAAAAAATTCATATTTATTCAGTTTCTCTTAGAGTGCCTCCATGTCAATTTCAAAAGTGAAAATGTAGTTTCTGTGAGAAATAATTTTTGAGAATTATTCTTGAATTAAAAATAGAAATTTTGACGAATATTAATTAACTTTTTGTAAAATTATTTAAATGACTTGTACGATCCAGTTCTAATATTTACACTAAGAAAAATGTGGACAATAAATTGGGATTTGAAAATGATTGCGAATAGTTGGGATTTCAAACATAAAATGTTTTAATTTAGAAGTATTTAATGGAAAACTAATATATGATGGAAAATAGAATTTGCCTAGAAGTAGGAATTAGAAGTGAGAATTGATCTTTCATGTTCTTGAAGAATTTATTCAAATTTATTTAATATATTATTCTTAAGTTAAGAAGAAATCGTTTTACTCTGTTTCCAAAGCGCCGTCTCCTAGAATACCCGCCACCTATCTTGAAATCAAAAAAGTTGCATATTTCATGGATTAAAACCATAAAAGTTGCATATTTCATGGGTTAAAAAAAATTAAAATAATAAATTTTTAATTTTGGGAAAAAGTTTTAAATTTTATGGCTTAAAAATATAAAGGTTGGGATTTTTAAACCTTAGAATAAATAAAATTGCATATTTCATGGATTAAAAATATAAAAGTTGCATATCTTTTTATGGGATAAACATAATAAAATAATTCATTTTTAATTTTGGGAAAAAAGTGGTAAATTTCATGTATTAAAAATATAAAAGTGGGGATTTTCAAAAAACTTACATATTTCGTGGATTCAAAATATAAAACTTGCATATTTCATGGGTTAAAAATAATAAAATTATAAATTTTTAATCTTGTGAAAAAAAAGTAAACTTCATAGATTAAGAAATATAAAAGTAAGGATTGTCAAACCTTGAAAAAATATAAATTACTTAACCAAAAGGTGTAATTTGATAACTTTTTTACTTTTTTTTGAGAAAGGGTGAGACATTTTTTTTTAGTCATGAACTTTTTTTTGTCGAGGAAAAAAAGTGTTTTTAGGCTAAAAAAGTTGTCATTTTTGACCTCCCCCCCCCACCAAATCTCCTTCGCTACGGCCCTGGCGCCAAGAGAAATTTGCTTCAAATTTTTATAGGATGGCCCCCTTATTATTGTTAGTTATTGTACAAAAAATAATTATTTGCAAATGATAATTGTGCGTGCAGCAGAAAAAAATAAAAAAATATGGTCTCCAGCAGCGATAGCTCCTGCGGCTAAGTGACACTAGCGATTTGCTTCAAATTTTTACAGAATGCCCCTCTTATTATTGTTAATCATTATACAAAAAATAATTATTTGCAAATGAGAATTGTGGGTGCAGCAAAAAAAAATAAAAAATTATTGTCTCCAGCAACGATCGCTCCTGCGGCTAAGTGCCAGGAGCGATTTACTTCAAATTTTTATAGGATGGCCCCCTTATTATTGTTAGTCATTGTACAAAAAATAATTATTCCCAAATGAGAATTGTGGGTGCAGCTGAAAAAAAATAAAAAATTATGGTCTCCAGCAACGATCGCTCCTGCGGCTAAGTGCCAGGAGCGATTTACTTCAAATTTTTATAGGATGGCCCCCTTATTATTGTTAGTCATTGTACAAAAAATAATTTTTCGCAAATGATAATTGTGGGTGCAGCTGAAAAAAAATAAAAAAATATGGTCTCCAGCAACGATCGCTCCTGCGGCTAAGTGCCAGGAGCAATTTGCTTTAAATTTTTATAAAATGGCCTTCTTATTATAGTTAGTCATTGTACAAAAAATAATTATTCGCAAATGATAATTGTGGGTGCAGCAGAAAAAAAATTAAAAAATATGGTCTCCAGCAACGATCTCTCCTGCGGCCAAGTGCCACGAGCGATTTTCTTCAAATTTGTACAGGATGACCCTCTTATTATTGTTAGTCATTGTACCAAAAATAATTATTCGGCAATGAGAATTGTGGGTGCAGCAGAAAAAATAAAAAGTTATGGTCTCCAGCGAATTGCTTCAAACTTTTACAGGATGACCCCCTTATTATTGTTAGTCATTGTACAAAAAATAATTATTTGCAAATGGTAATTGCGGGTGCAGCACAAAAAAATAAAAAAACTGAACATTCTACAAAAAATAATTATAATTATTCGCAAATGATAATTGTACAGGATAACCCTCTTATTATTGTTAAACATTGTACAAAAAATAATTGTTCATACATGAGAATTGTGGGTGCAGCAGAAAAAAATAAAACATTAGGGTCTCCAGCAACGATCGCTCCTGCGGCCAAGTGCCAAAAGCGATTTTCTTCAAATTTTTGCAGGATGATCCTCTTATCATTGTTAATCAGTGTACAAAAAATAATTATTCGCAAATGAGAATGAGAAAAAGTCTCCAGCAACGAGAGCTCCTGCGGCTAAGTGCCACGAGCGATTTGCTTAAAACTTTTAAAGGATGACTCTCTTATTATTGTTAATCATTGTACAAAAAATAATTATTCGCAAATGATAATTGTGGGTGCAGCAGAAAAAATTAAAAATTATGGTCTCCAGCAACGATCGCTACTGCGGCTAAGTGCCACTAGCGATTTGCTACAAATTTTTACAGAATGACTCCCCTTATTATTGTTAGTCATTGTACAAAAAATAGTTATTATCAAATGAGAATTGTGGGTGCAGCAGAAAAAAATAAAAAATTATGTTCTCTAGTAACAATCGCTCCTGCGGCTAAGTGCCACCAGCGATTTGCTTCAAATTTTTACAGGACGACCCCCTTAAAATTGTTAATTATTGTACAAAAAGTAATTATTCGCAAATGCGAATTGTGGGTGCAGCACAAAAAAAATAAAAAATTATGATCTCCAGCAACGATAGCCTCAGCGGCTAAGTGGCGATTTTTTTCTTCAAATTTTTTCAGGATAACTCTCTTATTATTGTTAATCATTGTAAAAAAAATGATTATTCGCAAATAATAATTGTGGGTGCAGCACAAAAAATAAATAAAAAATTATGATCTCCAGCAACGATCGCCTCAGCGGCTAAGTGCCACTTGCGATTTTCTTTAAATTTTTACAGGATGACCCTCTTATTATTGTTAATTATTGTACAAAAAATAATTATTCCCAAATGAGAATTGTGAGTGCAGCAGAAAAAATTAAAAATTATGGTCTCCAGCAACGATCGCTACTGCGGCTAAGTGCCACGAGCGATTTGCTTCAAATTTGTTCAAAATGACCCTCTTATTATTGTTAATCATTGTACAAAAAATGATTATTTGCAAATGAGAATTGTGGGTGCAGCAAAAAAAAACAATTATTGTCTCCAGCAACGATCGCTCCTGCGGCCAAATGCCATGAGCGATTTGTTTCAAATTTTTACAGGATAACCCTCTTATTATTGTTAATCATTGTACAAAAAAAATATTCGCAAATGAGAATTATGGGTGCGGCTCAAAAAAAATTAAAAATAATGATCTCCAGGAACGATGGCCTCAACGGCTAAGTGCCACTTGCGATTTTTACAGACTGACCCTCTTATTATTGTTAATTATTGTAAAAAAAAATTATTATTCTCAAATGAGAATTGTGGGTGCAGCACAAAAAAAAAATATTATCATTTCGAGCAACGATCGCTCTAGCGGCTAATTGCCGCAGTCGATTTGCTTCATATTTTCATGATCCTCTTATTTTTGATAATTATAATCATTTTACAAAAAAAAAATCCTAAATAAGGATTATGTGTGCAGCGCAAAAAAATAAGAAATATTTAAATTAACTTGAAAGTTTTAAGAAAAATTATTTTTACTTTACCTCACTAATTTTTAAAAAATCCATTTATAAACAAAATAAGTTACAGGGTGCGCAAATAAAAAAATAGAACGATACGACCTATGAACTCTAAACAGACAGGCACGTTTCTTATGGAAACAGGCTTTCGATCAAAAATTCTGAATTTTTAATATGCTGTATCTTTCTGATCAAAAAGTTCCATTCCACTTTACATCAAGTTTTGTTTTTATTGTATATACTCGTAATGAAATGGCAAAATTATTATTATTTTTTTTTAAACACCATTAAAAGTTAGACTTTTTCTTTCATTTTATATATTATTTAGAAAATCTGGTGGCGCCATATTTTCAAAGATTTTTTTTAATTTTTACCTTTATTTTAAACAAAAAAGTAATAATTTTAGTATTTTATTACGAGTATATATAATAGGAACAAAGTAAAGGTTTTTAATTCGGTTTATTAAAAAAAAAATATATATTAAAATTTTACTGTTTTTGACTTTTTGACCAGCCGTCTGATCAAATTGGGTTTGGACTTTTGGAACCTTTTGATCAGAAAGATGAAATCTAAATCATACTAAAAATTCAGAATTTTTGATCGAAAGCCAGTTTCCATAATAAACGTGCCTGTAGCTTATTTTGTTTATAAATGTTTTTTTTTTTTTAATTAGTGAAGTAAAGTAAAAGTAATTTTTCTTAAAACTTTCAAGTTAATTTAAATCTTTCTTATTTTTTTGCGCTGCACCCATAATCCTTATTTAGGATTTTTTTTTTGTAAAATGATTATAATTATCAAAAATAAGAGGATCATCTTGTAAAAATATGAAGCAAATCGACTGCGGCACTTAGCCGCTAGAGCTGTCTTTGCTGGAAATCATAATTTTTTTTGTGCTGGACCCACAATTCTCATTTGCAAATAATTATTTTTTGTACAATGACTAACAATAATAAGAGGGTCATCATGTAAAAATTTGAAGAAAATCGCTAGTGGCACTTAGACGCTGAAGCGATCGTTGCTGGAGACCATAATTTTTTATTTTTTTCTGCTGCACCAACAATTCTCATTTGCGAATAATTATATTTTTTTACAATGATTAACAATAATAAGAGGGTCATCCTGTACAAATTTGAAGCAAATCGCTAGTGGCACTTAGCCGCAGGAGCGATCGTTGCTGGAGACCATAATTTTTTATTTTTTTCTGCTTCACCCACAATTCTCATTTGCGAATAATTATTTTTTGTACAATGGTTAACAATCATAAGAGGGTTATGCTGTAAAAATTTAAAGCAAATCGACTGCGGCACTTAGCCGCTAAATCGATCGTTTCTGGAGTTATTTTTTTTTTAACTAAATATTTATATTGATTTTCTTTCGCTGCACCCCTGGGTTCTTTTTTGAGAGGATTATCATTGTAGATAGCTCTAACCATATATTTAATAAGAATAATGCGTCAAATTTATCTTTGCATTAATATAAAACTGATGTGTCGCTTCATAGTTTCGTTGCTAACTTTCGTTGCTAACTTCACACTCGTCAAAGGAGGCATTATCAAAGTATCTAAAAAATACAATATTATATATATATATATATATATATGTCATGAAATGTCTTGGAGTTATATAACAAAGTTAGAGTTTTCAAAGGACATAGTGACTTTAAACACAATTAAAAGTCATAAATATTTGTTTTGAAAAATACGTATTTGTCGTTCATATATGAGGTTGTATCTGGAGAGAAAAAAAAATAATACTTCACAAAATTTATATAGCAATAAAGTAGAAAGTATAGAGTACCTTTTTTACAAAAAATCTACTTTAATTAGCCTCAATATAGCCAATTTCAAAAAAATTGAATTTTTAAGGTTATGTTTTGCATAGAAATATGAAATATATTCATATTTTTTTTTTGGAAATTTCAAAAAAATATTTTCTATTTGTAAAAATACTCACTTCAGGAAAAAAATATTGAATAGTCAATTTTTTGACATTTTGTACCCTATTTTGAGGAGCCTTGGATAAATAACAAATTAAAACAAAAGAAGGTTTTATGTAGACCAATAGAAAGCTTGATGCTTAAATAGTTTATTAGTTATTATAATTTAAAGGGGACAATGTTTTTCGCAAAATTTCCATGTTTGCACGGAGAAAATTGGCGTAACTCCGACCCTATAATTTTTTTTAGGTTCTGAAGGAAGATTGTTTTCGTTCAAAAGTGCCTTTATATAGGTGCCAAATATTAAACAAAATCGGAGGCTATGAGCAAACCGACTGGTCGTTTTTGGCTGGACAAAAAATATTAAAAACATTTAAAAAATATTCCCCACCCTCCCGGGGGTGGAGTTAGAACATTTTTATTATCATATTCATACTCAGCGACCTCAAAAGTCCATATAAAAAAAATCACGAAAATATTGTAAAATCATATTAATTTTGCCGGATCAAAAACCGCCATCTATACGGGCCGGATCAAAACCCCATCATCTAGAAATAGTTTTTAAATTATCTAGTGATTTACAGCAAATTTCATTTAAATGACATTATGTATATTGTATACTTATTACTGTCTATCAGAATCAACTAAAATTAATTTTTGGCTTACCTATACTGAAAAATGTGATTTAGTATAGATGGTGGCTTTTGAGCCGGCACTCTTTATATGTTACTTTTAAACGACCCTAGGGAGAAGAACCTTAAGATGAAATAGTATATTATACATATAACGTATACGGAAAGTGACTTATTTTGCAGGAGCGAATGTTTGGGAAACGTGACGAATGCAAGAAATATATTTTCCAAAAAGTCATGTAGGTACACTATTTTTCCAATAATATCTAAAATTATTTAAGATAAATATTATTTTGTGTAAATATGATAAATAAAATTTTCATTATTTAAAATTATTTGATTGACTAAAATTTAGTTAAACACCAGTACTTAATTGGCAAAAAAAATAATAATTTAGCTGCAGTTTTGCTAAAATTTCCGAATTTTTATGCGTCAACCTTGATAGATAAATTCAAGTTTACCTTGGACTCTTTTGTTTATTTTCTTAGATTAAACTTTGACAGTTAAAATTAGTAAGCTTTTGTATATTTAAGTTTTTGCTATCTCATCAAAATTAAAACGAGTTATAATTTAGAATTATCCTAAATAATAAAAAAGTAGAAAAATAAAAAAAATCGAAAAGATCGAAAAAAAATGTACTTAATGGAAAAACGTCTGATAAACTGGTAAATATTTTGAAAAAAATTCTTAATAGCTTTGCTTTGTGGACAAGTTTAATATCTATTATTTCTCACGCGTATGAAATATGATACTTTCTTACCCTCTAAATCGTGTGAAATTACTCGTATGTGGTCTTAGGAAAAGGCATGGTTGCTGTACCTTAAACCGGATTAATACATGAAAATCCGTTTTAGGGTTCCCCAAGCAAAAACCCAATTTTTGAACGCCGCACTATGGGGTATTAGACCCATAAACATGAACTTTATTTGATTTTTGATATTAGGATTTTTTAGGAAAGGGTTATTGCTTGTGGTAGCCTAATAGATGGGGGGGCAATTGGACGCTGTTTTGAATTTTTTAGGGCTGTTGTTTACACAGTAATTTGAAGTCCAGACGTCTTGAAAGCCGGGCGTTTTAGAGAGATTTATTTTACTGTTTGTTAAGATAAAAGAAAATTACTTGTGTCGCAATTTGTGGTGATTTTCGTTATGGATTGTGTTGAACAAGATATGTACTATTCTGCCTTACTAAGCTGAAAGGTCCTATCTGTGTATATTAAACCTATATAGATAGGACCTTTCAGCTTAGCACGGCAGTATTGTTTATTGCTATTATTTCGATTGTTGTACCTAACTAGCATGTTTAGAATGGACTCATAAAATAACTCCTTACTTTGTTATACTTCAGGGTGCGTCTGGGTAATTATTTTAGTGTTATATAAAGAATAATATTCTAGTTTACTTATAAAAAAAATTACCCGCAGAGAATCGCAGTTTTACTTTTACCGAAAATCCTTGGAACCGCATTTATACAAATATATTATGAAAAATATACAAGTAAGTTACACCTGCCGCCTTGTGGGAGTGGCTAGAATTTTTTAAATAATAAATTTAATTTTAGCGAGTTCATAAACCCTTCTAACCCGATTTACAAAAAAATGGGGATAATTAAAAATGGGGTGCCCTCTACCCCTAGTGTTGAGGCTAAAAAAAATTAAACAATTTTATCATTATTCTCAGGGTATTTTAAAACAAAATACACTGCCCAGTAAAAGAGCTTTCCCATTTTTCACATCCGCGCGTAAAATGGATTTTTTTATTATCAGATTCACTTTCAGCAACCATAAAAACCTTAGTATACCAATTTTCACGAAAACTACCCTCTGCCCCTTTGGGGGTGAAATTAGAATTTTATTATAATCAGATTCACTTTTAACAACCTCAAAAACCCCAATACACCAATTTTCACGAAAACTACCCCTCACCCCTCAGGGGGTGGAATATTTTTATTGTCAGATTCACTTTCAGCAACCTCAAAAACCCCAATACACCAGTTTTCACGAAAATTACCCCCACCCCTCAGGGGGTGGATTTAGAATTTTTTTATTATCAAATTCACTTTCAGAAACCTCAAAAACCCCAATATACCAGTTTTCACAAAAACTACCCCTCACCCCTCGGGGGGTGAAATTAGAAAAAAGTTATTATCAGATTCAAATTCGTCAACCCCAAAAGCCCCTCTATACCAATTTTGAGGAAAATATTGAAAATATTTAAAAATATTTACCCCCTCACTCCTCACTCCTTGGGGGTGGAGTTAAAAAAAATTATTATCAGATTTAATTTTAGCAACCTCAAAAACCCCCATATAGCAATTTTCAAATTTTTCTAAAATAATGTATTTTTGCCCATTTGTTTCCCTTGCCGCACCCCAATGTTCACCAAAAACAATCTCGAGCGAGAACTTTTGGTAAAATACCTGTATGCCAAATTTCAAGTCTCTAACTTAAAGCGTTCTTAAGTTATCGTGCCCATAAGATTTCCCGGACAGACCGATCGACTGAGCGACATTTTTTTTTGCTTGAAATGGATTTATATCGACATAAAACGTCATAAAACGCAAAAATACACAAAAAAAAATTTTGAAAATTTTTGCACGAATACAAGGCTTTCCGATATTTTGAAAATAGTCAAAATGGGAAAGCAAAATACCACGAAATAATTAAGTTAAACTTTTTGGGTCAAATACCCCATAATGCGCCGTTTGACAGATCAATCTAGACTTTTTTAAAGTTCTTAAGGCACTCTTCAAGGAGGGTTTCTTTAATTTTATTACTCAAGAAGTTAAGACAAAATATGCGGCAGTCTAGACCGCCGTCTAAAAAAATCTGTTTTGACCACTACATATGTTTATTTGTAGAGTTGAAGTTTGTACATATTAAAAAGTTTTACCTGTTTGAAATCAATAGTAATACTGATGTATTCAAACTCCGGTCCATAGAAAAGTGCAGGACTTTGCCACCACTTGTTGCTGCCATCTATCGCGTAGCCAATGGAATGTCTTTTTCCTGGATCGGGACTGAAGTTGTCGCAAAACCCACACCGGCCTTTTCCATTTTCCGCCATCCTGCAAAATTCTTGACGGTCACTCTCGCCACATGTCGCGTTGACCGAAATGTGCGCTTTCGTGGCGAGGTTGAAAACACTGGGCCAGAGGCCCGTATTTGTGCTGGCGTTTCTGCGGTGATGGTTTTTCAGGAATTTCAATGCTGGAATAAAATAAAAATTTCGGTTAAAAAGTTTTAATTTCTACATAAAAAAATCATTTAGCTCTTGAATCTTAAATTTTAACATTGAATAGAGCATTTAATAGCCTTTAACTTAGGGTTTTAAAACTTAAAATAAATAAAGCGAATTATTAAAAAAATACACTGCCCAGTAAAGGAGCTTTCCCATTTTTCACGTCCGCTCGTAAAATGGATTTATTATTATCAGATTCACTTTCAGCAACCATAAAAACCTTAGTATACCAATTTTCACGAAACTACCCTCTGTCCCTTTGGGGGTGAAGTTAGAATTTTGTTATAATCAGATTCCCTTTTAACAACCTGAAAAACCCCAATACCAATACCAATTTTCACGAAAACTACCCCTCACCCCTCAGGGAGTGGATTTAGAATAATTTTATTATCAGATTCACTTTCAGCAACCTCAAAAACCCCAATACACCAGTTTTCACGAAAACTACCCCCCACCCCTCAGGGGGTGGATTTAGAATTTTTTATTATCAAATTCACTTTCAGAAACCTCAAAAATCCCAATATACTAGTTTTCACAAAAACTACCCCCCACCCCTCAGGGGGTGAAATTAGAAAAAAGTTATTGTCAGATTCAAATTCGTCAACCCCAAAAGTCCCTATATACCAATTTTGAGGAAAATATTAAATATATTTCAAAATATTTACCCCCTCACCCCCTTGGAGGTGGAGTTAAATTTTTTTTATTATCAGATTCAATTTTAGCAACCTCAAAAACCCCTATACACGGTGTATTTGAAATAGCGTCGGAAATTTTAACAGATGATTCTACATCATAAAATATGACAAAAAGTTCCTATAAACATATGTCTAAAAATGCGTCATAAGGGAGCTACGCCCCTTTGAAAGTGGCTAAAAAAATCGGTTTTTATTCAATACATAAAAAAGGTACTCTTGTTGTAATACTGTAGGATTAACCGTTTTCGAGAAAAATTCATTTGAAGGTGAAATTCCACGGTTCGAGGACGAAAAATTAAATACAATGTACTAAAATGTTGAAAATCAAAATTTTAATGATGCAGGGCGAATGTAGATTAAAAACTAAGAAAAAAACCTCATATACAGGTACTTCCAAAAATCAATCCTAATGGAGCTATGGTCTCCTAAATATGCACCAAGGGCTATGGTAGCTTTAAAAGCGTTTTTTCGACCTACATGTATGAAAACTTTTTTTCTTAGTTTTTGATGTAGAATAACATTGCATCATTAAAATTTTGGTTTTCGACATTTTAATATTTAATTTTTCGTCCTCGAACCGTGAAATTTCACCTTCAAATGAACATTTCTCGAAAACGGTTAATCCTACAGTATTACAACAAGAGTACCTTTTTTATGTATTTTGACCTGAGGAATCATATTTCAAAAATAAAATTGCAAAAAAGTTACACAGAAAAAAGTTTGGGACAAAAAACTGATAAGGCCCCCCCGTTTCGCACACCCCTGGTTTAAATAAGTACGTGAAAATGACATACAAAGATGGGCCTTATTAGGATTAATTCACGTGCAAAACCTCGTTAACATATCTCAAAGGGTTTCTGAGTTATTAAATAAAAACCGATTTTTTTAGGCAATGTGTAGCTCCCTTATGACGCATTTTTAGACATATGTTTATAGGAACTTTTTGTCATATTTTATCATGTATATATTTAATATTTTCCTCAAAATTGGTATATAGGGACTTTTGGGGTTGACGAATTTGAATCGAGTCTGCACCGATACTTGATCGAGTACGTATCGCCGACAATCAATAAAAATTCAGTAAAGCACGTGCTGTGAAATGCCAGTGATAAAGGAAAATACTATATTTCTTGATTTTAAATATGTCAAGAAAAAACCGTCAATTATTACGCTACACAAGTGGATTAAAACGACTTTTGAATTTAGTATTGATCAACTTATATATATACAGTGGGATCATATTAAAAGTAAAGCAGTAATAAAATTAGTATCAAATATTTTAATGGATAAAGTTTTGAGAAAATATGAAAATTGCAAAATATATTATGAAGATGAAGAAGACAAATATGAAATTGGTTTATCTGAAGATGAAGATGAAACAAAATTGAGAATATATGATTTACCGTGGGAAATGGAAAAATGTAAAATTAAGGAATACCTAGGGAAATATGGAAAAGTAAAAGATGTCATTGATGAAAAATACATAGGAGAAGATATAATCTACCCTATCTATAGCGGTATTAGAACTGTTACCATTTCAATGAAAACTAAAGTACCATCATATATTAAAATAGATGGTTATATGTCATTGGTTACTTATCATGGACAAATCAAGACCTGTATGATATGTGATGAACCGAATCACGTAAGAAAAGATTGCCCCAATAGATTTATCCGAAATATTACCCGTCCCAATGCTCCCCATGGTACAGTATCCTATGCGTCGATGGTTTCTGGGACGTCACCAGTTATAGAGGATCTAGAAAAAGTGTCTAAAATAGATAAAGTGATTGAGGAAATTAACGAAATAGAAAATGTCCCAATTAAAGATCAAGTAAGAGATGAGATGATAAAGATGAACGATAGAATGTGGAATATGGATTCGCAAGAAAGTTTGTGCCCTAACCAAGATGCACAAAAAGAAAAAGAAATGGGCAGCAAACGTAAAAAAAATAGTATATCTAGTTCCAGTGACGAAGAAAAAAGCAAGAAAAAAGTACTTAAAAAGATGGGTACTGATGACAACGAAAAAGCATGTGATATATATAGTGACAATGAAACTCCATCAGTGATATTCGAATCAGATCAAAGTGATCCCGAAAAGTAATAAAAGGAAAACATACTGTATAGTACAAAGTTAGCTTGTTTATTATCGCAACTGGTCTGTGTGTGTGTTTTTTTTGTGCATATTTTTTGCCTCCTACAAGTCATTGCCCCGAGGAAAAAGGTACATATTATTATTTTATTTAAAACTTTACTTAAATTCTAAAATGATCAATTTAAAAACAATAGCGTCAATCAATATAAATGGCATTAAAAATGTATTGAAACATACTCTACTTAATGACTTTATTAAAAGAAATGACTTAGATATAGTTTTCTTGCAAGAAATTAATGCTGAATTCTTGAATTGTCTACCGGGATACAACTTTATTGCCAATGTTGGGCCAAATGAAAGAGGCACAGGAATAATATTTAGAACAGGGTACAAGGTCGAAAATCTTTCATTTGGACCGACAGGAAGGGTAATGTCCGCGAAAATTGAAAACATCTTATACGTCAATGTATATAGCCCCTCAGGCTCACAAAATTATAAAGAAAGGATAAAATTTTTCGAAGAGGAATTAACAAACCACCTTGATTTTAACGAAAAAATAATATTAGTAGGAGATTTTAATTGTGTTATCAAAGCTAAAGACTCTTTAAATACAACGTCAATCTGTAAAAGTTTACAAAACATAATCAATAATCTAAAATTATGTGATGCGTGGGAAATAATTCACGGGAAAAAAGTTGAATATACATACGTTAGGAGTAACACGGCTTCACGAATTGATCGCGCATATGTTGGAGTAGAAAATAAAGACATAATTTATAACTGTGAAGTACATCCGTTGGCCTTTTCTGATCACCATGCGTTGGTTATTTTTATTAAATCTGATATATCCTCATATGTCAAACATGGTTGGTCTTTTTGGAAGGTTAAACAATCGCTATTAAGTGAAAAAAATATATTGCAAGGACTGAAATTAAAAATTAAAGACTTAAAAAAATATGAATCATACAAAAACAACTTAATTTACTGGTGGTTTTACGTATTAAAACCGGGTATTAAGTCATATTTAAAAAATATTGAAATAAATAGAGCTATAGATTACAAAAAAAATCTTGAATATTATTATAAGCTACTAGATGAATATAAAAAAAATATCAATATTAATACAAGCCAAGAAACGTTGCAAGAATTTAAAGAAATTAAACTACATATACAAAAAATACGTGAAGAACAAATCAATATAAATTATAAAGATAAAAATAAAATTTTAGTGGGGGAAAAAAAAGCATTGTATGATATTATTAATTTAAGGAAACGGCAGAAGCAAACTTTAATTAATAAGCTACAAACAAATAAGACTGTAACTCTTACATGTACAAAAGATATTAAAAATTATGCAAGAGGTTATTACAAAAAAATGTTTGAAAGACGTGAGGTAAGCAAATCAGAAATGAGATGTTTACTCTCGCATGTAAGTAATAATATTTTGCAAGCGGATAATAACCTTCTAAAAAGACAAATATCCAAAAATGAGATATTTTCAGTTATCGAAACGTCATCTAATAAGAAAGCACCAGGCATAGATGGGTTGACATATGAGGTGTATAAAGTAATTTTTGATATTATTGGTGATGAATTTACACAAATATTAAATATGTTTTTTAGTAACAATAAAGAAATTCCGAATGTTTTTGCGGAAGGAGTTATCCTGTTAATACCTAAAATAAGCGATGCCCAGTCAATGAAAGATTTTAGACCTATAACTTTAACTAACACCGACTATAAAATATACATGAAAATTATAAAAGAACGGTTTAAAGATATAATACCAAAAATAATTAGTAACGAACAAAACTGCGATAGCAACAAGTCTATTTTTAATAATTTGATAGTTGCCAGAGATGCAGTAATGCAATATGAAAACAATCATAATGAAAAAGTAGCTATATTGTCCCTAGATTTACAACATGCTTTTGACTATGTACCTCATGATTTTTTATGGGAAATCATGGCAAGAATGGGTATAGATGAAGATATGATAAATGCAATTAAAAATGTGTATAAGGCTGCATCCTCAAAGGTACAAATAAACGGTTTTCTTTCAGAAAATTTTAAAATATCTTCATCTGTACGCCAAGGCTGCCCAATGTCGATGACTTTGTTTAGTATATATATTGAGCCACTGCTCAAATTGATTAAATTTACTGCAAAAGGTGTAATTATAAACAATAAAAATATAAAAACAAATGCCTATGCAGACGATGTATACATATTTATTAGGGATAAAAATGACTTGCATAATGTGGAACAAATAATAGCAATATTTGAAAAAGGTGCAGGTGCGATAATAAACTATGAAAAGTCGGGTATATTACCTCTGGGAAAGTGGGAGGGAAATGAGTTGAGTAAAAGTAAATTTAAAATGGTCACAGAAATGAGGATTTTGGGAATGAAAATTGAAAAAAATTTTGAATTAATGTACAAAAAAAACTGGGATAAAATAATCCATATTATTCAAGTCTCCCTTGCTGTTGACCGATTTCGACAATTAGATCTTATAAGAAAAGTGTGGTATGTTAATATATATTTACTATCCAAAGTTTGGTATTTATCACATATAATCCCAATTAACAAAGATATGAGTCAAAAGCTTGTCAGGGTAATAGGTAATTTTCTATGGCAAGGGTGCTTATACAGGGTAGAAAGACAACAGCTTTATTTAACTACTAAAAAAGGTGGCTTGGGTTTAATAGAAATTGAAAAAAAGGCATTATCTATATTTATAAAAACACAACGCATGGCGGAAAACCCGGAATGTTCAAAAATTAAAACCTCTCTTCTTGAAGGGATATTTGCTGCAGGGAGTAATAAAATGTATCACAAACTCTATAAAAACTACATAAAAATAACGCGAGAGCTTAATTTGGATCTAGATAAAGACACACACTACAAGACAAAAGATATTTATAATAACTTATTAGAAAAAATGACAAAAAAAACAAAAATTGAAGAAAAATACCCGGGAATAGAGTGGAATTTTATATGGGAGGTATGTCAGAATAAATTTGTTAGTACTAAGTGGCGATCTTCGGTATTTAGAGCAATAAACGACAAATATACAGTGGGAGAAAAAATGAAACGCCATAACATATCAAGTAATAATTTATGCAACACGTGTGGGGAAGTAGATACTATATTACACAGAATTAAAACTTGTACAAATGCGAAAAATATATGGGAGTGGGTATATAATATTATTCAAAAAAAATTTGGGAAAGCCTTAATAGATATAAAATCAGTAATGGATATATTTAATTTAAAATGTAATTCAAAATATGATCAAAATGCCTTTGTATGGTACTGTTCAGCACTGATCTATTTTAATTTAGAAATTAATGGAGATATCCAACAATTTATTTGTATGCTTAGAGACGACAGAATGATTAAAATTAAAAACAATCAAATACACAATTTAGGAAAAAAAGTTTATGCATTTTAAAGGAAAAAGAACAAAATGTTAGATAGGTTAGAAGTATGAATATTTATGTATTATTAAAAGATATTGTATAAAATGTTTGTAAAAATAGCTAAATAAAGGATTATTAAAAAAAAATGTAGAATCACCTGTTAAAATTTCCTACGCTATTTGAAATACACCCTGTATAGAAATTTTCAAATTTTTCTAAAAAAAATGTATTTTTGCCCATTTGCCCCCCTTGCCGCACCCCAATGTTCACCAAAAACAATCCCGAGCGAGAACTTTTGGTAACATACCTGTGTGTCAAATTTCAAGTCTCTAACTTAAAGTGTTCTTAAGTTATCGTTCCCACAAGAATTCCCGGACAGACCGATCGACCGACCGCTCGACAATTTTTTTTTTGCTTGAAATTGATTTATATCGACATAAAACGCAAAAATACGCAAAAATTTTTTTTGAAAATTTCCGAAACTTTGAAAATGGGAAAGCAATAACTGTACGTATGATAGTCTAAAAATTGGGTCGTAATAGAGCAATGGTCTATAACATATAAAATTTCCAGCGAATTTAGCGATAAGCCATTTGACAGGGGCTTTTGTCTGTGGTATTTTTACCGAAAAAATTTTTTTTTTTATATGTATTTTTTAATCTTCTTAATTTAAAAAACTTGAAAATCAGTTTTAAACTGCCCTGTACATCGAACCATAAAAGTGAAAGCACATGTATGCATCAAATCATGTTTTGCCAAAACCAACAGCAATTTAGGTCTGAGTGGATTTTTTTTTACTTTTATATATTTTTTATTTCTGTTCGGTTGCTGATGATAATCTTCACATGGCCATGCATGCGGTCAACGAATGTGCATTTTTTTTAAACCTTTATTTAATACATTTTTAATTATAATAGATACTATTTGATTTAAAATAAATACACAGCATTATCATTTCATTGTTTTATACCTTTCTACATCATTACACCATAGTTATATAGCCATGTACACTAAAATGCAAAAATTCCATTTTCTAAATAGCCTGCTTGAACATTTTTAATTTTGATAAATCTGTCCTGTCGCAACAAATTTTTGAAGGATTCCAAATCTTCCCCCATTTCTAAATTATAATAAATAAGTGCTGACATATACCACATAAACGCATTTTTATTTGTATTAAATTTTATACAAAATATTTCTGTTATTACATTATTATATTATTCATATCGCCTGCGCTACAATAATATTATACGGTAGTTTCGAATTTCCCAAAATCGCCAAAAAACGTCCCAGACAAAAAAATTCTTAGATAAAAATGTGTTTCATGAACAAATAAGAAACTTTGGAAATGTCCGTCCGTCTGTTCGTATGTCCGTCTGTCCGTCCGATGTCACGATTTTTGTGGACACGATAAGGTAACATTCAAGTATTACGTAACGCAGAATTTAGCCATTTTTGACTCCCACGTAACATTTTTTTTACAAAAAGTAAAAAAAATTGAAAGGAAATTTTGCTTGATGGTTTAAACCTGTTTTTAACCGGTTATTGCTTCCGTGTTTTAACCCAATCATTGTTAAAAACGTGATCCAATAAACATTTTATAAGTTTAAATTTTTTTAAGCGTTACGTAACATTTTTACTGACCCCCCCCCCCTCCCCGCTCTGTAACGCGGCCTAACGTTTTCGAGACCCCCCCCCCCCTAAGACGTTACGTAATACTTGAACGCTACCTAACTCCAGAACGAATTTTCAGGAAAAATCAAGTTTTATGAGGGGAAGATCCTTATTATTTTTTAAAGTAAATAAAAAAGCTATAGGGGTTAAACTTAAAAAAAATAAATAAAAAAACTATCATTTCAAAAAAATATATTATTTTTGAAATTTATTAAAAAAAAAATTTGGTTTTTTGAAAAAAAAAAATTAAAAAAATTAAAATTTTTAAAAATAATTTTTTTTTTTTGATTGTTTTTTTTGATTTTTTTTTGAATTTTTTTTTTTCAGGAAAAATACTTTAAAAAAATATTATTTTTTTTATATTTTAATGAAAACTATTTTTTTTTTGAGTATATGAGAAAATTCAATATACCATTTACTGTAAATAGTATATAATGGAATGCGTAGCATTACATATCTTTACGGCTTGTTTATATTTAAAGACAACCCGAACTTTTTCCTAATTATATTTTTAATACATTCCCATGTAATTTTTGCATTTGTGCCCTCTATAATTCTATGTAACAGTGTATCTGTTTGTCCACATATATTACAAAGCAAAAAGTCACATTATGTCTAGTCATTTTTTCGCCAACTATATTTTTTTATTTCGGGTACACTGCGGATCTCCATTTTGTACTAATATATCTATTCAAGCACACTTGCCATATTTGCTTTAATTGAAATGTATTTAAAAATAAAAATTATTTTAAATTCATTTTGCAGATTTGGTATTTAAAAAAAAAATAAATAGAATTTATTTTTAGAATAAGTATATTATAAAGCGGCTTATATGATTCTCAGAGCTCTCAAAGCTGCAGCATATAAGCCTCCCTTAGCAAAGGGAGCTATCAAGCCTTGCATAATTTTTTTGTTTTATTATTATTTCTTAATAGGATTTACATACACGGTGATCAGTAACTGCCATGACACTCCCCTGAGACTGCCACCTTGACGAGTGAGTCATTGGGCCCACATCCTAATGACTCCGGTGGGGGAGCTTTTAAACTAATCAGCAGTCAAACCGGTATCCCTTTGTAGGCTGCAACGACCTCCCCTGACTGAACAGGGGGTAGCAGTACCCCCACAGGGACTGCACTGATCTCCCATGTCCAGGCAGGGGGGTAGTAGTAACAAAGGGACTGGGGATCGTGGCCTTGCCTTGACCGGCTGGGCCAAAGTGGAAGGAAAACCACAGCGTAAACCCCTCAATCTACAAAGGTGTGCGTGGTATCGCGCAGAAGAGATGAATTGGTGATGAGGATGATCACCCCCAAGCGACGCCACTCCCCGGGCCCGGGCGAAACCCGGGCAGGCCCCTGCATATTTATATGTATGGGTATAGCCTTCACTGGTGCAAGCCGTAAACACCAGTGCGACGGTATAAAACCGGCACATTCGTGGGAACAACATGAAAGACAAAAACAAAAACAAAATACTGAGAAGGCTTACAGCCATCCAACCCGCCTCTCAGGGTGCGAGCAGTGGGATCTCTTCGGGGCCCGCTCAACCGCAGCCAGAGCAGGAGGGTTCCGCCGTGCAAAATGTGGGCGGTGAGGCGCATATGACGCCTAACCCAAACCCACAGGATGCATCGGTGAGTAAAAAGGACTCCCAGGGCAGTCTCCAAACCCCCGTAAATAGGGCTGAAAAACCCGACCTTACGGTGCAGACGGAGAATGTTCAGGCGAGCCTACAAAATATTCGCCTGAGGGAAAAAAGGCCCTCAGGTGCTCAAAGGAAGAAGGCTAAGAAATTAGCAGCACTAGAGGCGCAGAAGCGGTATCTAGACCAACCCGGTACCAGCGGAGGTAAAGTTGGGGACGTAAATACGCCCCCCCCCCTAAGCCAAAGCACAGTACCGTGAAAAAACAAGAGGGGAAGACTCAGAAAGGTCCTAAAAGGGAACGATCTGAATCAAGAACCCCTCAAGGAAGAAGGCCGGCTAAGTCTAGCAGGGTAGCGGAAGCACCCAGCTACAAAGCGGCCTTATCAGGGATAAAAATGGCTATAGTAGCCAAAGGATTCCCTGAGAACGCTATATCTGAGGAGCAGACCAATGTACTCAAAACAGCGATAGTGGAAAAGATAGATGAGATACCCGAAGGGGGAGCATCACCTAGCTTTGACCACGTGGACCGACAGGGGGGGGCAGTGCTCATCATCTGCACGGACCAGGCCACTTGTGACTGGCTTCGTGGGGTGATACCACAAGTCCAACCCTGGGAAGGCGCCACGCTTAGTGTAATGAAGGCGACGGAATTACCTAAGCTGGTGAGGGCAGGAGTTTGGATCCCGGGGTCGGCAACGGAACCGGCCAAAGTCCTGAAAAGGCTGCAGACCCAAAACAAGGGTCTGCGGACTGCCGGCTGGAAGGTCGTTGACACCAAATCTGACCCAAAAGGTCAGAACTTGGTGATCACCATGGAAGAAAATTCATGGAAGGCTATTCTGGACCGAGGAAACAGACTTGCCTATACCCTAGGCAAAGTTCAGTTTTGGGCCATCGGTGGCACAAAAGCTAAAGGGGCTGCATCCAGCAAAACCCAGAAGGAAGCAGTGCAAGGAAACGCTAAAGGGAAGGATCCGACGACCGGAACTCCCATGGAGGCGGAACCAACCACTGCCGAAATCAGGGCGGAAGATGTGGCCCCCGGTCCGGGAACAGGACCAGAACCCGCTGCCCAGCAGGTGCCAAGTAGTACCTCAGGGCAAGCAATCCAATCTGGGTCAAAAAATGACACAGAACCGATGGAGCAGGAGGCCGGGAGCGGAAGCGGACCAGTCACCAGACAGGGACCGGAAGAACCTGCTGGTAATACACCTGAAGAAAGAAGCCAATGCTGAAAATCTTACAGGTAAACCTACATAAGTGCAGGGCAGCATCTGCTGCCCTGGGTGCATTTATAGTTAAAAATAATTGTACAAACAACTTTAATTCTATATTATTAAATAGTTCAAATATTAGTAAAATAGTAGGTCAAATAACATACAGGTGTAATTAGGTATTTTTGGCACCTAAAAAGAATAAGAAGAAGAAGATTTTTTTTCTATTCAACCAACGTTCGTAAAAGCATGTCGTCTTGGGACATTCTAGAATTTTCTATGTTAAAATTATAGATAAGTGATAAACAAAACCAAACAAACTATTCCTAAAAGATCTGTTATGTGTGATGTTCGTTCAGGATTGATGTGCACTGCAAGGGGCCCCGAGGTATTCCTGTTTTCTGGATGTTAACAAGGTAGGTGTCCTAACCTCACAATTGCATCTGTATGTCAAATATATTTCTGTCATTTGTTGCGAAATTAACCTATTAGAAAAAGCGTTTACAGTCCCGCTCTGCTCTACCGAATGTAATTTACCATAATCTTAGTTTTCACAAACATTTATTGGACCTTCAACCCGCATTGATTCAGTAAAAATTAAAAAACATTTGTTTTCACATAGGTTATAAATCGCAAGTAAGTCGGCGCGTAAAATCCACGCTGTGTATCAGCTGATCGGACGCGGCCGAAAACCGGTTTCATTATATTAGACTACGTCACATTTATCACGGTAGCAGTGGCGTGCTTTGTGTACATTTAATGTTCAATATTATTTTCGTTAGATTTCAGAACAGAGAGAAATGCTTGAGTGGTTTAATTAAATTCGAGTTTTTTTATACAGGTTTACCTAAGAAAAATACATTTTTTTGCGTAATTAATTAAAATAATTAAAAATCTAGTTTTGTGTTTTTTGGTGTCAATAGTTATTAAAATACGCTTATTACAGTAGTTTCTCACAAACTACTGTAATAGGAGTAAAAATAAAATTATTTCTGTAATAATTCAATAATATTAATTTTTCAAAATTGATTTGTTAGAAGATATTTTGAATAATAGCTTTAAAATGTCAGTAAATAAACTTAGTAAAAAACGTAATGTAGCAATCAGCCGTATTACAGAGGCATATAATCTGGGTGTAAAGGTGCAGACGGACCCAGCCCAACAGGGCTATTTTAGGGCAACTTATGAGAATCTTGAGGATTCTTATGAGGAGTTCAAGCGATTACACAATGAGATTATAGGCTTATTAGAGGCGGAGGATGATTTTGATTTGCATGATGCCATTAGGAAAGATACAGATGTGTTTTATTTTAAAACTAAAGCTATTTATTCAGAAGTGTTTTCAGAATCAACTAGTCATAATGAACAAAGAAATTTTGTATCTCTTTCGAGTTCAAATAGTCAATATAAAGAAGTAAGATTACCAAAACTTACTGTGCCAACTTTTGACGGCAATTTGCGTAAGTGGCCTACCTTTTATGACGTTTATCTTTCTTTAGTTCACCAGAATTTTTCGTTAGCACCGATCCAAAAATTCCAGTACTTACTTTCATTTTTAGAGAATGAACCGTTCAATATTTTGAGGTCTATACAAATTGTAGGCTCAAATTACGAAATAGCGTTCAAAACCTTAACGGATCGGTATCAAAATAAACGTATTTTAGCTACTTCATATTGGAATGCAATCACTAATGCACCTTCTTTGAAAAATAACTCGGCAAAAGAGTTGAGAGCTCTTTTGGACATTTTTTCAGAAAATGTAGCCTCCTTAGAAGTATTAGATTTTCCAGTTAAGCAATGGTGTTTTGTTTTATTTAATATGTTGTTACAAAAATTAGATACAGCTACCAGAACTTCATTTGAAGTTGAATATAGTAAAACAGAGCTTCCAACTTTCGAAAATCTAAAAGAATTTTTAAATAATCACTGTAAAGCTTTAGAATCCGTACAATACATGCCTTTGCAAAATCCTACAATAAATAAATTTTGTAAACCAAATAACTCGAGTCAAAATGTCTCTAAAAATAATTAATATTTTCAAAATAATTATAAACCTCAAACTACTTCGACATTTATTGCAAATATTCCTATTAAAACATCACAACAAAACTCAAATTCCGATAATAACCCTTTACCGCAAACCCTTCATCGCATGACACAAAATAAATGCCGACTTTGTAATAATAATGCGCACCCCTTATCACAATGTTCTTTGTTTATTGCTAAAACCCCTACAGATAGGTTTGCTTATGTAAAACAGCAAAATGCCTGCTTAAATTGTCTTAGATTTAATCATTTGTTAAAAGAATGTCCCTCAACGTATAACTGTCGTGTCTGTCGCTATAGGCACCATACTATGGTACATTTACCTCAACCTTCGGATAATTATCGATCAAATAACACTTCGCAAAATCCTAACTTTGTTCAACAACCAACTCAAAACTTGGTTATAACCCAAAACCCTCCTCAAAATATTATACCTCATAATTTTTCGCAAACTTCGAATCCAAACAATTCCTCTCAAAATAGTTCATCCGTCAATTGTGGATGTACTGCCCTATCAGTGTCTACACCCCGTACAACTGTTCTCTTGTCTACGACTCTGGTAGAAATTTTAGATGTACGAGGAAACTACCAAACCGTTCGAGTAATATTAGACTCAGCTAGTCAAGCCAATTTTATGACTCAAAGCTGTCTAAACCGCCTAGGCCTATCAAGAAAAGGTTATTCTGTACCAATTCTTGGATTAAACCAATCATCGTCTGTTACCAAAGGTATAGCCAATTGTACCATTCGACCCATAGGTAAAAAGGAACCAAATTTCTCATTTGATATTTTTGTTGTACCTAAAATTTGTTCCGATATGCCTTCCGTTAGAATTAATCCAAAAAGTTGGGCACATATTACTGACTTAAACCTTGGAGATAAACAATTTCATGTTCCCGCTTCCGTGGATATGTTATTGGGCGCCGATATATATGCACAGATTTTAAAATCAGGGCGCATAGAAGGGCCTCCAGGTCAACCAAATGCATTCGAGACGGTATTTGGCTGGGTACTATTAGGGGAGACGGGGGACATATGTTCTCAATCTCCTGCTATAGAATCTCTTTTTACTTCTTTCGATCCCTCGCTTGATTTAAACATTAGAAAATTTTGGGAACTAGAATCCATAGCACCCAAGATATTTTTGTCTCCAGATGAGAAAAAATGCGAAAACATATACAAAAACACTACACTTCGTGAAAGTTTCGATCGTTTTGTAGTGAACTTACCCTTTCGTCATACAGAACCAGATTTAGGTGATACCTATTCTGTAGCCTATCGTTATCTTATGTCTTTAGAATCAAAACTTCTAAAAAATCCTGATTTATATGTCCAATATTCTGACTTTATGAAAGAATATTTAAAAAATGGGCACATGTCTTTGATTTCAAATGAGGTACAGAAACCTTTACTTCAAAATTACCTACCTCATCTTTGTGTGGTTACCCCTAACAAAGCTACTACTAAATTAAGGGTAGTTTTTAATGCGTCAGCTAAGGGTTCAAAGGGGGTAAGCCTTAACGATTCTCTCTTAACAGGACCAAAATTACAGAGCGATATAACTGAAATTTTATTAAAATTCAGATTTTATCCTATCGTATTCTTAGCGGACATAAAACAAATGTATTTACAAATCCTTGTAAACCCTAGTCATAGGAAATTTCAAAGGTTACTTTGGCGTTTTAATCCTGAAGAACCTATTCAGGAATATCAGCTAAATTGTGTAACATTTGGTGTTAGTTCAAGTCCCTATTTAGCCATTAGAACGTTAAAAGAACTAGCAATCCTAGAAAGCAAAAAATATCCTAAGGCTTCTCAAGTTCTTCTGGAGAATATCTTCATGGATGACATTTGCGCAGGTAGTTTGACCCTAGAAGAAGCTTTGGTGCTACAAAAAGATCTTATTGCTTTGTTGAAGACTGGAGGTTTTGAACTTCGAAAATGGGCCAGTAACTGCTCAAAACTTCTCTCAAATTTGTCTCCGTCGGATTGTCAAATTCCTATATCATTTGATAAGGAAGAACCTACTTTTATCAAAGTTCTAGGACTTCAGTGGAACCCATCTCTTGACACATTTTCGTATTCTGGTAGTCCCTCAGAAAAACCTTGCACCAAACGCAATATTCTCTCAGAAATTGCGAGAATTTATGATCCTTTGGGTTTTTTGTCTCCGGTATCTTTCTTAGCAAAACATATTATGCAAAGACTTTGGGTTTCTAAAATTGGATGGGATGAACCTCCCTCTCAAGCTATTATGGACCTTTGGTTACAGTTTAAAAATGAACTGTCAAATCTGTCGATAATTTCCCTTCCTCGTTACATTTTTGATAATAACATTCAAAGATGTCAGTTATTCGGTTTCTCTGATGCTTCCGAGATTGGCTTTGCAAGCGCAGTGTACATGCGTATAGAATTGCCAAACGATGTCGTTAAATGTTCTTTAGTTATTGGAAAATCTAAAGTTTCCCCACTTCGTACTATATCTTTGCCAAGACTAGAACTGCTTGGAGCTGCGCTGCTAGCAGATCTACTTGATTTTGTCATTCGTACATATTCTTCATTAATTACCATTGATGAAGTATTTGCTTTTTCTGATTCGGAAGTAGTTTTAGCATGGTTATCATCATCGCCACATAGGTGGAAAAACTTTGTCGCAAATCGGGTTAGCCATATCCAGGAAACCATTCCAAATGTTCCCTGGTACCATATACCCTCGTTGGAAAATCCAGCAGATTGTGCCAGTCGAGGATTAACTCCGGCAAATCTGGTAACTTATCCATTGTGGTTTGATGGGCCCCCATGGATCTTGTTTCCTCGGGCTAAGTGGAAATTTGAAAACCCTTTTTCAAAAAATCTAGATATTCCTGAAATAAGTAAGGAAGAAAAACCATTGGTGCTTTCTATAGTTATCGAAACTAATTTTCTTGATAACTTGGTGGAAAATATCTCTAGTTTATCAAAAATTCAAAAAATCATTAGTTACATTCTTAGATTTCTACATAATGTCAGAAATAAAGACAACAAACTTTCGTCAGCTTTTTCAGCTATGGAGCTGCATAAAGCTTTGTT
>CAUEHQ010000459.1:0-17400 GCA_958510825.1 Brachypterus glaber
GTTCCAAGTCACCCCAGTTGGCGGTACCTGACGAATATGACTATCTAAAAAATTATTTAAAGAAACTGAAAATAGGTACAAAAAAATTTCACTATCGATAATGGTAATAGAGAAAATCAAAATTGATTTGGAGCGATAAAAAGGATCTTTCACGCCAAAGAACAAAATTGATAAATGTCAATCGTTGAAAATGTTCTGAATAATTTTCTCATATTTTCACTGAAACAGTATAAAATCCACAGGTTCGTTTCAGAATCGTGGTTTAAAAAATTAATCTTATCACCCGATAAACTGGCAAGTAAAGTGTCTGTGAACATGCTCTGAATTCCTGGTATTAATTCCCGGCAAAGTTTCCATGATTTAGTTATTAAGTTATCCATGCTAAATTAGTAACAAACTTGGCACTAGGCACTTGGCTTTACAATTATACAGTATGTTTTCAAAATTACAATTTACAATTAGGGGACGTCCATAAAGTATGTCACGCAAATTCACCAAAATTCATACACTTTATACCCCGTTTCTCGCTTTATTAAAGTCTGTAGAGATTTCATATTTTGGCTTCCCTCCTAACACCCCCTCCCTATTTGGGGTGGTAACCAAAATATGAAAGTGTATGAATTTTGGTAAATTTGTGTGACATACTTTATGGACGTCCCCTTACTTATACAGTACATTTTTAAGTAAAATACTGGAATAATATTTTGGGCCCTTTACCCTATGTAGCAACTTCTTAGATGGCACTTGGGGGCCGTCCATAAAAGACGTCCGCGAAAATTCCAGAATTTCAGACACCCCCCCCCTTGCGTGTCTGATTTTGTCCGATTTCCAGACACCCCATCCCCCCCCTCTAAAGGACGTCAAAAACGCAGTAGGGTACCCCCCTTTTTTTCATATTTTCACTTTTTTTTCCCATTATTGAATTTGGAAAAGTGGACGTCCGAAAATGGCTTGACGCCCCCCCCCCCCTCCTTGTCCGCTTCTGTCCGATTTTGGTTACCCCCCGGCCCCTCAACTGCGGACGTCTTTTATGGACGGCGCCTTAGAAGTAATTTTCCCAAATGGAAACGATGCTATATAGGATTAATAACGATTATAGAGTTACATACATAGCGATTATAAAGTGCCGAACAGTTTGAAAAGAAAATACTCTTCGTTTGAAGCCACGCCTCTGTTAGAGTTGTGCGCGACAAGCTCATGTGATTCCTACGTACAACAGTCGGTGGCCAGTAAAAAGCACACAGATTTCTTGCATTTTACTCATCGCTAATGCCAGTTTTGCATTAAAAAGTGTTCGGCACTTTATAATCGCACGGTATATACGAGTTAACATGACCAGGTTGCCCACTACATTTGTTTTTAGTCTGAAAATATAAATAATGTAATAAATCAGATCTTCCCTCAGTAAAGTACATTATAACTATAACTATACTTATCAAATACAAGTTGTTACAGTAAAACAACGTTGTTCGGTTATTATTACTTTAGGTTGCTTGGGGTTCCATATATATATATATATATATATAGAATGGTTTAGTAAGGATTTAATACGGTTACAATATCTCAATGTATATTTACCAGTAGTATTTATTTATAACAATTAACAAATTTTATTCGCTTAAAATTAATCTATTTTTAAATAATGTTATACAGACTTTTGGATAAGTGTAGGTACTTCAATTAAATAATGCTTAGAAATTTTGCTACATCAATCTAATGACCATATTCCTTTTGCGGTAAAGTCTAAAAACGTTTTCTTAATCAGAGTGCAGAGTTGACTCTTGGTACTGAAGAGGGCCAGTAGCCCGAAACTGTCAGTCTACCAATATCACTCTGTACGATGATTAGAAAATAGATTGATGGAATATGAAATTAATATTTTTATAATTTTGTTTAAAATTAAAAATTTCTGTCCTTATTAATTCTACGTCTAACCACACGTTAGTGGTACTATGTGCTTGAGACCCACAAGTCTCCAGACTAGGAGAGGTATGAGTAGTTGTCTACATCTAGCAATAGATGGCGCACAAGTCTGCATCAATCTAATGACTATATTCCTTTTGCGAGTAAAGTCTATAAACGTTTTCTTAATCAGCGTGCAGAGTTGACTCTTGGTACTGAAGAGGGCCAGCAGCCCGAAACTGTCAGTCTACCAATATCACTCTGTACGATGATTAGAAAATAGATTGATAGAATAATAAATAATGCTTATTGTTTAAAATATCGTACATACTAACTTTGGACTTTAATGCTCTAAATTGGAGCTGTTAATCGGCCTGAATTGGAATAATTTTTGTTAAAGTGCAAAATTATTTTTTTTTAAATCAAACAAAATGTTAATAATCAGCAGTTTTAATTCATAATTTAACTTCTATGTTACCATACGTATACATATATGTAAAATTTACATAGGTTTATGTATACGTATGGTAAATACATTGTAAATATTATTGGCGACATTATATTTTTTATAATTTAACAATGAAAAACATGTTCAATGTTGCAGCAGTGCAGTTTCATTTTTAGAGGCCATTAAAATAATGATTTTATGGCCCAAAAAGTTGATTTTATTATGATGTTAATTTAGAACTTTGACAATTAAAATGTTAGATGTGTAACAAAGCTTTTAAATAAAATGAAAAAGCACATGCAATTTTCAAGGTAAATTCTTCATACATATTATTATAACGTTTAAAATAATGAAAAAATCTTGCTATTAAGAACAGTTTAATGAAAAACTAAATATATATAAACAGTTTCAACGTTTCGAAGGTAATTTGTCCCTTCTTCTTCAGGGTAAAAATTAAAAATAGAAATAAAAAATTATATAAACTTAAAATCTAATTGTCAAAAAACTGATAGATGAAAATTAATTAAAATAGGTAAAGGTGTAAAGGTGTATAGATGTATAAGTGTATAAAGTGTAGGTATAAGTGTTTAGTTAAGATATGTAAATAAGTAAAAAACTAATTGACAAAAAATAAATACAAATATACAAAATTCATTATTTAATAATATTTAAGTATAATAGCAAGATTTTTTCATTATTTTATATAAAAAGAACAAGAAATATTATAAATAATTATAACGTTTTTAAATTCAATTTAAACTTAATGGTGCATATTTTTCGCATATTTTTTATTTGGAAATATTTTTATAGAGCTTTAAAAAAAGCTATTAATTAAATTAAGGAGCTGTATAACAAATGGTAATGAAAAAATAATTATTTATTAATTATTACCTACATTATAACCTACATGTACATTGCAAAAAATAATGGAAAAATAGTAACAAGTTATTAATTTGGTTTGTATGTAATTTTTCCGATACTAAGTTATTGAAAAAATGCCATACATGTATAGGTTATTTACTTCAGACACATGTATGTATGGAAATTTACCATACTTTTTTTTCGTTTGGTATGTAATATTGTAATAATAATAATATATAGGTAAAAAATTTGACAATAATAATTAAATAATTACACTGCTCTACAAAAAAAAAATAAACCGGAATTTACTCGAAATCCACGCGGTAGAAAGTTTTTAAAATTAAAAATTTGGTTTCAGCAGACAAAAATACTTAAGGCATGGTAGGTGGCGTTTGGACGTTTGGACACAAAAAGTGAAACTAAGCGGTTTTCTAGATTTTCAAAGTGCTCCAGAACCTAAAATATTAATTTTTGAAAGTTTTGCCCTTATAAACATTTGATCAGTAAGTCAAGAACTATAACATATCAATTTAGCCAAATCTGACCGAAATCAGTTTTACATAGGAAGGGAGCGAGGCACTTTGCTGCAAATCTACGCGGTAGAAAGTTTTTTTAAATTGAAAATTCGGTTCAGCATACAAAAATACTTAAGACCTGATAGGGAAGAATTCTTATTTTTTTTTGTAGACCAGTGTTTTTTAAACAAACTCTCATGTGAATATCTAGATATTAATTACAAATTTTGTATATCATCAGGAGACGTAAAAAACGATTTAAAACTTAATTATAGCAATTTAGAACTTTAAAACTAGCTTGTTCACAGGTAAAAATGTTTGAAATGTGTTAATGTATTTAAAACTTTTCATTGTTATCTATTGTATATAAATTATTTGAAAATTAAATTTTAACCACAGAATCTAAATTCACTAATGGTCTAACTCCAAGGGAAGATAAAAGAGGATACCTATCGTATTATATCGCGTAATATTATTACAAAAAATTTATATTTTTATATTTAATATATAATATTACTACTAGGTAGGCATAATATATATAAATTATTAATGGCAATAATTATAATTATCATCAAACAGTAAATTAACAAATATTTGAAACGGGATCCCCTGTTGTCGAGAAATAGTTTGACATTAGTGACAGTTCTCATTTAATTGTTTTCTCACAATCATATGATGGAGTTAGACACTTAGCGACTTAAAATATTTACATTTTTGCATTTTTTGAGGCTGATATTGGTTTAATTCAACTTTTTTTTTTGAAGTATGTTGGTAATCAGATAATGAAGCAAATTTGATAAAAATCTCATTTTTGAAAAATTTGGAGTTAGACAACTAGAGCCTTTAGTGGACGATATGTCATAATACTAAATTATGTATGTTTTTTTATTCAAATGAATAACAATAATTTGTTTCTATATTCAAATTAATAACATGATAATGGTAACTTGTGACTAGTCACCAAATCCATAAATTTTTGAAGTTTTGTCCTTATAAACTTTTGAAGACTAAGTCAAGAACTACATAACATATCCAAACATGTCCAAAATTCAGCCAAATCTGACCGAAATTACTTTTACATAGGAAGGGAGCGAGGCACTTTGCTGCAAATCTAAGCAGTAGAAGCACACACAAACACTTCAAACACGAGAGGTTTAGTCCTTGGGAAAGAAGTTTTATTTTTTTTTGTATACCAAATTTTGTATATGTCATAATATCAAATCATGTATGTGTTTTTATTCTAATTAATAACAATAGTTTGTTTCTAGATACAAATTAATGACATGATAATACTGACTTATGACTGGTCACAATCATGAAATTACACTTAGTCGAAATTCAAGGAAGGGGAATTGTGCCTTAATGTGACGTTGTCTGTCAAGAACCTTCTTTGACAGGAAACCTCACATTTAGGATCTTTATATGTATTTAGTGTAATGTGATGTTTTTTTTGGAATATTAACACTTTAACTGGCGAAGCAATGTTTTGTTACGGGTCTCGTTTGCCGGAACGGTTAACTTGTTTCCGGTAAGTTTCTAGTTATTTTGTTGCCCACATTTAATTACAAGTAATTTTATAAAAAAACCGGTATATAATTCGTAACATGTAAAGTTTTACACGTCGAATATCCAAACGTTTTTTCAGTTTTTTTGCCAAATTTTCAAAAAAAACATTACGGAAAAAAGACTTACCCCGTCCCTGGTTATTGGCGCGCCGAGAAAGTATTGGAGCGTCCACAGTCTGAAACTTTTTCATAGGTTGTTAGTTCAAAGTTATATAATGTAAATTTTTGATAAAATCAAGGTTTAAGTTAGACTCAAATAACCCGGAACACGGTATTTGGTTTCCTTTTTAAAGTTGGTAAGAAACCACTGAATTTAGCTGATGTTGTCAAGAAAAAATAAAAATTTAAATCTTTCAATTAATTTTCTTTTAAAAAAGCATTTTAAAATTAAAACAAAGTCACATTAATTCTTTTCATGTCAAAGTAAATTCAAAAAGTTTAATTTAAACGGAAATTTTAGTATAATTATTATAGTCGTGACTAACTTTTATAAAAGCTATACCTATTTTCTACATTAATTTTAACATTTTATTAATAAATCTATCAAACGGCTTTTACAAATTACTTCAGGGCTTAGTGGGCTATTCTCACGCGAGATATTAGCAATAAAACTTAATTTTTATTTCTCTATTTTTCACTAAAATAGAACACGAAGAGATTTTAATAGAACATATTACATTTTTGTTTAACCTCGTACTATTCTACTTAATTAAGCATTCCCCAAGTCCAGGACTTGTGTGGGCTAGTATTAGAGGGAACCACCAACTTTAATTGACTTTCGAACCAATTTATAGGGAGTGTCCGCTTCACTTACGCCTTCGCCAAATTTCAATTATTAATTAACTGAAAAAGGCAAAACGGCGCCGGTGAGAATCTAACTCACGCTATTTGGGTAGTAAACTTGTCAAGTACGACGCGGTAGTCCACCCACATATCGTCGTGTTACTTTCTCAACCTTAAATCTCCAAACAATCGGTTTTTGGTACCTTGCACTAATTAACTCTCTACGTAATGACTGATAACTTATAAAAACTCTAATTTGTAAACAAAGTAACTTATAAACTTATTGGAATAAATAAAATAATTTTAGTAAGCTAAACATATTTGTTTTTGACGTTGAGAAAGTGTCACCACGATATCTGTACTCGCGCTATAAAGGACATTGTCGATATGGAACGTCTCGTCTGACCACACATGGAAGAGGTCAGTGATCTTTTTTAAATCTGAATTGTAAAGTAGCTATATACTATTTATTTTAAAACTAAGCACAACTGAACCAGACCCAAAGCCCTCTCGAACTATACACTGCTAATGCATACCCGCACTCCTAAATACACTCAGAAAATGTCATTGTAATTTTAATACTAAATTTTATTTGTAAATACATATTTGTTATTTATATCGCCACCATTGGTATTTAATACTTTACTTGTGATATTAAATACTGCAATGTGTGTATTGTATACAAAATGGTGTCATACTAACATAGAAACCGTGCTGGTACGTTTGAATCCCCACGCAACCACACACAATTACACACTGATAAAATAATCGATCCTTTTTTTTCTTTTCTCTATATTATTACTAATCAAAATTTTGGTATTATTTACCGATTGTTATTTCACTAAATACTGTAACATACTTTAAACTAGATCAATAACACAACCACTACAACTTAAAGTATACCAAACTATAACTGTAATATAATTTACCAAATGTTAAACACATGTTCACGGAAAAAAAAAATTATAGCTAGGAGCGCTATAACACACATACCAAGCAAATTATAATCGCTTATTATATAAATACAAGGCTTTCTCTTACAATTATGGCAGTCAGTGTAAAAATTTATATGAAATACTTTAATTGTTTAGTGAATAATAAAATATAACAAATAGTATGGCATTTATAGCTTAAATAGATTTAATTATTGTCCGTGCTAATAATTTTTATAAAATTTCTGTAAATTTATAATAGTGCCTGTAATAAATATAATCGTGTCTGTAATATATATAATCGTTTCCAATTTATTTTTAATATTATTAGTTATTGTGTCCCTTATAATCTATAGCTTAAATCACTATAATTTGCACTGTTACCAAATATCTTATAATGTATAGCGCAGAGCCCACTAATTTCTTTCCGTGTTGCGTGTGGATTTAAATGTACCAGCATGGTCTCTATGTTAGTATGACAACATTTTGTATAAAATACACATTGTAATATAAATAAAAAATAAGTATTAACAAATAACATTCAGTATTAAAAATACAACGAAGTGTATTTATATTAAATTGTTAACCTACTAACTACTTTTAGATTAATACAATGAGAGGTTAACATTTTGATATTTAAGACTACCCCCATGTGTTCTTCAGGTCTTCTTCAGGCTTTTTTCAAATAAAATAACATTCGGGTGTGCTTCAGTGCAAAAATATTTTAAATACTTTTACTTGAGAATACAGAAATAAGACCCTTTTTGGCCTTTGTTTGTATTTACACTTTATTATGCCCACATAAAAGGGTACGCTTGAATTTATATGTAGGTTAACATTAACATTAACATAATAAACAACGTGTATTTACGTAGAATATAAAGTCACGAAGACCCTAGTTAACTAACATATTATGATTAGTATGTTTAATTAAAACATTGCAATGTTTATACATGTTAGAATATACTCTCTATGAGGAAAGAGGAAAAAGAAAAAAAAATATTTATGTAACATCCCAATAAAAACAAAGGCCTATATTTCGTTAAAATGTCCGCTTACACTATAAGTTGCAATAGTGCACAAGTTTAAAAATTGCAACTTTTTTTGAGGACGGACTTTTTTAGTATTTTTTTTTTGGTTCTGAATCTGCAAGAATGTTTTAAGTACTGTTTTCGAGATACCGGCCTTTGAATAAAAAAAATAGATACAAAAATACTCTAAAAGTGCGTAAGAGAAATAGTTGCAATAAATGTTATGCTTTTGGAAGCTAGTTTATGCCTTTTTATGATAAAAGGACCATTTCAACCAAGTTTTGCAAAAAGGAGCAAAACGACAAAACTAAAAAAAAAAAATACAAATAAGTATATTTTATTCAAATTTAAACCCAACATTTTTATTATATTTAAAACAACTTTTTTTATATATTTTTTCTATATTTTGATAAATAAAGGTATCTTACCCTCAACCAATATTTATAATTTTCGATCACCCTCGTATACGTTATAAGTTACTTTAATTATTTTTATGGTTCCATTTTAGAGACTGGATTATACGGTAACTTTTATCACGAATAAAATTTCCTGAGAGATTGACAATAAAAAGTTTTACATATGCTGCCAATTTTCCGCTGTTTTAGTATTTTACTACTATTTTTGAACCAAAATGTAAATTTGACATTTTTATGCAATTCAGAAATACTTTTAATTATAAGTCTTTTATGTATTTTCATAAATGAAGTTACTTTAGCAAGTTTCATAATCATACATTTTCCCCTTATACGGTATTTTTTTTAACTTTGGGTGCATTTTAGGTTTTAGATAATATACAAACACCGTAAAAAACCTAATTTTCAGTTTTTAATGGATAGGAAGTTATCCTAAAGAGTTGTTTGGACTTTTTTAAAAACATGCAACATTTCATGTCCAACACTGAATATTAAAGTACGCATAGGGGGCAGTCCATATATTACGTAACGCAATTTGACACAAAATTCATACATTTCATACCCCGGTTATCGCGTTGTTAATGGCTGTAGAAATTTTTTATTTTGGCTACCCCCTTAACAGCCCCCCTATTTGGGGGGGGGGGGTTAGCCAAAATACGAAACCTCTACAGCCTTTAATAACGCGAAAATCGGGGTATGAAGTGTATGAATTTTGGTAAAATTTGCGTTACGTAATATATGGACAGTAAAAAGTAGTACGTATAGTGTTTTAATAGTATAATAAAGTACTAGTTTTATAACGTACGTTTTTAGCGCACGATTACAAGTTTTCTAAAGTACTAGCGCTCTAAAAACGTGTTAGGAAACGAGTGCATTATACAATTTTTTCTATTTTGCTCTAAAATTAAAAAAACTTACATTTAAATTGATGATTTAGGGATTTTTGTTTTGGGTTGGCATTACAGTTTACACTATGTTTAAAATTCTAAGAACAAATGATATTTTGATATATTTTACAGTCATCTCTTCTTTTTTCACTGCAATTAACCACAATTTTAACACGGTAAAAAATAACCCAAACACAAAATTTTGTAAAAAATTAATCTTTAAATCTACATTGACATTTGCATGAAAAACGTCAAGAGATAGGCTTTTGTATGTTGCCAACCCAACAGAAAAAAAAGTAGAGACCTCTTATGGGCCTATAAGAATACGCAGAATGCGTGTGATAAGAGTCGCAAAATAGAAAAACACAAATTAAATTACAGTTGTATAGGATAATAATTTTCTATCCATTTGAAACTTAATATTCAGTTTTTCTTTTTACAGTGTAATGTTATTAAAGAATTATTATACTTAAATTTAGGTATAAAATAAACGCTGGAAAGGCAGACAAAAACCAAAATACAAAATAGAGCCTTTGGTTTCCTGGGATTTGTGCCAAAATAAAAAAGTACACCAGGGGTAAACCGCTGAAAAAAATTGTAGACCTGAACTTCTTATAGAAGGTAATCCCTTAGGATTTCTTCGAAATTTTCTAAGTTACCGTGAAAACTCTTGAAAATTAGTTAAAAACAGATCCCACGTTTGGTAAAAATTAAATATCTTTGGAGTTCCTCGAGAGATTAGTTTTAAGATTTTCTCAAAACCTGAATTCCTCAGCGCTTTACTTTTACATTAAACTAAACTAAACTATATATTCAGGCCTAAAAACATTTACAAAAGTAGAATTTGGGAGTCCACTCTCCTCCTTTCCCGACACAAAACACTGGCTAAAGACTTTTAGTTTTCATGTTTTATTCTCTAAAAGTTTTATAGCAACAATTTTTTTTTGGGGGCCGGTGTAATTAATTACACTACACTACAAAAAAAAATGTGTTAATTTACATGCTAAATCAAAGGTAATATTTGCCAATCAGGTGCACGTAAAATTTACAAGTTAAATTAATGAATGAATGTCATAATAATGTCAATCTCTAAGTACATATTTTTTTTAAATAATTTTTAAATTCAAAATTTGCTGTAAATTATCTGGGAAAATTTGGAACTGGCTGGTCAGCGTAAAACAGAAGGAAAGAGGCGCATGCCTGAAAATGAAGAGGAGGCGGAACGAAAGGACTGAAATTTTTTGTAAACACTTATTTAGACGATTTATGAAAATTAATTGAGAGCCCCTAGCACAAGCCAAAAGCTTATTTGGGGCTCTCCATGACTCTGTAAAATACTCATAAATAAATAAATAAAATTGCTTAAATTTTACGTGCACCTGCTTGGCAACATATTACCTCTGATTTAGCAGGTAAATTTACACATTTTTTTTACAGTGTATGTTGACTTGCTACAAGTCAACGAACTAATAACAACATATACATTTGTCTGTCTTACTCGCACAGCTTTGTTCTAACAGAGACAAGAATAACAGTTACTGGTAATTGTAATTGTTCAGGCCTGAATATACCTACTATTTGTTTACAAACAAACCGAGATGTTGGCGATACTTTATATTAACGGTATGCGTATTCTACACGAAAAAAAAAATTATAGCTAGGAGCGCTATAACACACATACCAAGCAAATTATATTCGCTTATTATATAAATACAAGGCTTTCTCTTACAATTATGGCAGTCAGTGTAAAAATTTATATGAAATACTTTAATTGTTTAGTGAATAATAAAATATAACAAATAGTATGGCATTTATAGCTTAAATAGATTTAATTATTGTCCATGCTAATAATTTTTATAATATAATAAAATTTCTGTAAATTTATAATAGTGCCTGTAATAAATATAATCGTGTCTGTAATATATATAATCGTTTCCAATTTATTTTTAACATTATTAGTTATTGTGTCCCTTATAATCTATAGCTTAAATCACTATAATTTGCCACTGTTACCAAATATCTTATAATGTATAGCGCAGAGCCCACTAATTTCTTTCCGTGTAGAGAGAAGAGTTGTTAGTTCGTTGCCACAAGTCTATTAATGACTCTATATTTGTCCCAAATAAATCGTAGGTAGGTATTAACAGCTCTCTGTTTTTATAAAACCAACCCTTATGTAACATAATAGGCACTCTATTAATTGCAATTTAGGGTATTAATAAAAATAATGAAATCAAGGCAATTTATCTCTAACTTATTTAATCACAACTTGAGTAAACAACTAAATTTAATCAGCGTTTCTGAAGAAATATTACAAGAGTTACTTATTTTAGGTTTTGATCAATTTTTTCTTTTGAACGCTGAAAAAAAATATTTTAGAACTGCCATCACACCCATCAAAACAGCACACTGATAGAAAAATCTAAAAATAGTACAACCAAACGTTGTTGTAACAAATTTGAGGTATATAATACCATTTTTACGATTATTCTAAAACATTATAACGTTATATTAAATACAATATTAAAATTGTAGATTCATATTATTTAATAATACAACAACGTTGTTGTCACTATAATAGTTTTTTGAGAAAGTATTATTAATAAAGATGGCGACAATCAGCTGATTCTAATAAATGTTTTACCAAAATATTGAAAGTAGGCATTTTGGGCTAAAATTTTTATGAGCATAAGTATACCCAACGATAAGCATGTACATGTACATGTAATTTACATGTGATATGTAGTTTCGATGTTCACATAAGTCAATTTAAAATACCGAACACGTTTGCTTTTTTGTTGTTGTATTTTATGCGATATATAGTGGTTGGCGCATATACAACTATTTATTGTTATTTACTATAACCTAATTACGTTATTAATTACGCTATTGTTCTGTCAGTGCAACTAGACACACTACTCGTAGAGTAGTTTAATTGGTCTATTTAAGAGACAGGCTTAGTTCCTATGTATCATTTATATGATTAGTAGTTAGAATCTACATTTAGGGCGGGGGGCAGAGACTAGCTCACTTATTCTGAAGTTGCATCGGTCCTGAATTGGTGAGTACCATTACTGGTGATAGAAAGTTATAAATTCTCTCATGAATGTTCGGAAGTGGTATAATTCGGTTATAGCCAAGAGGTTAGTTAAAACTTTTATTTGTCAATTTACTCAGTTAGATTGGCCATCCATTCTTCTATCGTGTTTAAAGTACATAAAGTATATACCCGAGCGGAGAATATACTTAACCACGAATCACTTTATTCGGGAGCTTAAGTTCTAGTGAGATGGTGCTTTGGAAACAGATTTAAACAATTGCTTCTTAACTTAAGAATAATATATTAAATAAATGTGAATAAATTCTTCAAGAACATGAAAGATCAATTTTTACTTCTAAGTACTACTTTTATGCAAAGCCCCTAAATTCTAATTTCCATTATATAGTAGTTTTCCATTTAATACTTTTAAATTAAAACATTCTATATTTGAAGTTACAACTTTTCACCATAATTTTCAAAGCCCAATTTTTGTCCACATTTTTCTTAGTGTAAATATTAAAACCGGTACGTATGTCTTTAAATATGTTTACACAATATTTTTCAAAATTCATTATCAACACAATTTCTAACCGAATAAAATTTGAAAATATTTTAAAGTACACGAACGAAAAATATTTAAGTGTCCAAAATCGCGTTAATATTTTTAACATTGAAATTTCAAGTCTCAAAAATTTTCAAAGTTAAAAAAAAAGAATTTTTAAGCAAAGAATAATTCTTTAAATTATACTTAACAGGTGAATACAAATCCCCCTGTATTGGTACACTACACTTACATTTTCACTATTGGCACTACTAGACACTTTTTAATTAACAAGACAAAAAACTATTCAAGACTGATCAAGATTTAAGGAGTTCACTTCTTTTATATTTTTTGAAAAGCAATAAATTAAAATGAGGCATATTAAGGTCACACATGCTTATGTTTCTGGGTGGGGTCCGGGCAAGAATATCTAATTTCCCACTACCAAAGGTTAACGATTTTACTTAGAGGTGTTCGAACAGAAACCGAAAATATCCGACGTTACTCATGCTTGCTTTTAAGAACCAGATCTTATAGGCTATGTATATTAAAATAAAATTATTATTTTAAAACATTTTACATAATGAAAAATTTTACGCTTCATATCACTGGTCAAAAATATTTTTAATCTTTTTGTGGGTGGTGAGAATTGCAAGGAAATTTGAAATGAAGAGGTTAAAATTATCTTGGTTGTCTTGGATAAAAAACTTGCTAAGACGGATGAATTCCATTTTGAGGAGGAGCATGTCGAATCTTTTTCGATTTGGGTGTTTCTCATAAACCAAGGGGCCTTGAGGCATATTCTGAGTACTGTGTTTTGGAAGGCCTGAAGTTTGAATGAAAGCATGTCGTTAAGAGCGATTTTATGCCAGGCTGGAGCTCCGTAAATGGGAAAAAAGTTTTTTATTAATTAATAGGGGCTCTCCCTTTGTTTTCAACGTGCTGATTCCACATAAGGTGTTTGGATAGGTTAATGGCTAGGTATTTAAAAAAATTCAGGCAATGCGTCGCGACCTAAGTTCACTCGTGTAAAACTGTCACTAAATATTATTTCTACAGTCATTTAGACATGACTCTAGAAATAATATTGAAATACTAAAAAAAGTACGTTCTCTTGGATTAAGCGCCTTTGCTTTATACTATTTCATTAATATGTTTTCTTCAGGTTTTCCTTTAAAGGAAAGTTATAAATATAAAATTTAACTCAAAATATTAGCACTGTTATAATATTGGTTGCATTATTATGTTAATATTAACGTTAACATTAACACTTAGTGTTAATTTATGAAGTTTAAAACTATAAATTAAAAATTATGAATTAACACGTAGTAATTTTTCATTAGCTAGTAAGTACTTAAGTTTTTCAATAATATCTGATTTATTGATCATATTTCATTCAGGATTAAAAGGAATTTTAGGTTTGTACTATTGGTGCTGTATTATTAAATCTACACACAGGGAAATAACAAGAGATACGAAGGATATTTTACTCATTCGAAGCAGATGTGTACCTTCGTTAAGAGTATTTCAAGTAACTACCAAACATGTTCTGTATTCTCATTCTTCCTTTTTTTGGTCTTTTCTTAGTGAGATAATTAGCCAGATCCCTCTTAGTTACTCAATTCACCAAGAGTGGTTTTGTCTGGCTTGGCACCATGCCCACTCACGTTTTGATTATAAAAAATTTCCAGTCTTCTGTAAGACCTCTGTTTTTTCTAATTTGTAATTATATTTGCTCATGCGCTAGTTATAAAAAAATTCTGTACGTATAAAAACTTCTTCACGTGTTAGTTGATTCCAAATCAAAATTTATCAGCATTATAAATGATTAAAAAACATTAAATTCCCTTCCTACTCCAATATAATCACATGTTCGTCATTTTACTGCACATCATCTATACAATCACTATAAAATATATAAAATCGAATCCAGGGCATATCTAAGATAGCAAATAAATAAATGCTAAAAATTAAACGCGATTAACGGATTACCCAATTCTTGCCAAAAGTACATGTTGCTCGATTCACGAGTGAAAAGCAACTGATGTTCTGTATTATAATGTAAAAAGTACATGTAAAAATTTATGAGAGTAGACCACTCCTCTATAATAGTACTGCACCAAATAAGCCAATTATACATACAGGTATACGCAATTTTTTTATTCTTAACAAAATAAATGTATTTAATTTAAGAAAACAGCTGCTCTATTTAACTATATATTGATTACATAGAAAATTATATAACATCCTACCAACAGTTTGGTCTACTAAAACAGAAAATACTAGACAATGACTAAATAAATAGAATAATATAAAATATATAAGTTACATAACACCTAAACATAAAAAAAACCTAGTTTGTCAATTTGGGGTAATGGGTTTGACGTTTACTAATTTTCTGACAGCAGATATGTAAAAGCAGCTGATCATCACTTCCCAACCGTTGTCATTGGCAACGGGTGGCAAATAGACACTAACTACTAACTAGGTCGTAGGAAATAGTATATTACATAACTAGTGTGGAAAGTGTGAAGATTTACGAACGAGCCGCCAGGCGAGTGAGGAAACCCCACGAGTGTATGAAATACACTTTCCAACCAGTTATGTACACTATTTTATTTATAACTATAAATAGCATACAAATTTATATATGTAGGTATGTCAAACAGGAAATATGATTTTCATTTAGCTTTAATTTTCTTGGTTTTATATTTAATACAATAAATAGCTGTTTAATGGGTTGCCTATTCCTAAATAAATGCAAACTTGAGTTTGCTTATTAGATTTCTGTGGTTATGCTGCCATATAAGACAGTAAAATTGTACTGTTTTACATTTCATAAGAAAAATACTGTGTATTTTGGTGTTTTTTATGTAATGTAAGGTAACTAAATAAAAAATTAAGTAATTTTTATAAGATCTAGACTGTCTAAACAAGACAGTAATGGTTAAAATAGTAACGTTATATAGTTTCTATTTTTGACATAAAAAACAGAAATATTTGCATTAAAACACTTAAAATATATAAAAGGCTGTGGTGAAAGGTGAAAAATGGTTTATAAAACAAGGTGAATAAAATTCGTAGAATCTACGACGTAAACATCTAAATAAAACTAGGCAAACCTCCATACAAAAATATCACACGAGTGTGATATAAAAATATCAAACTAGTGCGATATGAGGCGTTTTCTAAAGAACAAAAGAGTGTGCTAAATGTCATTTTCATAGAGGATCGTAGGAAAAAAATATTTCTCTGCGTGTAGCCATTAATTGTCGGAAAAGGTGAAATTGGCTTATAAATCATAAAGTTAGAACAGAAATTAGGTTGACTGCTGGATTTACTGGCTGCAATAGATTCTTAACCAAATATTAGCTTAAATTCTTGATAAATGGGTCAATATTAACAACGGGATTAAATAAATCTACACAATTATGCGGAAAGGTATACTAAATAGTAAATATAATGTATAGTATTATTGACTTATAGATACTAGGGTGCTTTTTTTTTTCGGCTATTTTTTTTCGGTCCCATCACGAAATTTTGTTGGAAGTACCCTAAAAAAAAAATCCCTCAAAATTTTAGCCCTTAATATTAATATTAAGTAGTGGACCAACGCATTTAAAGATATTCCATTGAAAATACACGTAAACTTTGATTTTTTTTCATTAAATTTCTATAGCTTAGCGGCATTTTATGGCAGGTATTTCTCAAAATTGAATGCTCTACAAAAGTGCCCATTGCGGCATAATCATAACTCGTACTGGTGAGGTAGTTTGGGCCACCAAACCCAATATTTTCATAAAATTTACGTTTTTCTGTCCTTATCTCGTAATTGACAAGAGCTACAAAAAATATTCAAATGACAAACGTGTAGGAAATTTAATTTCCTACAAAAATTGTCCTTGGCACTAAATTGCTAATATCAATATTTCTTGAGATATTAAATTCTAAAGTTTTTGTTATTTCAAATTATAATCAAGTATCACGTCAAATTATAAAAAATCTCTATTTCATTATACATTACTACGTTTTTAACTAATTACTTTTTTTTTTAATGGGAGAGTAAAAAAATATAAAAAATCTAAAATATGTCAGTAATAATTGAAAAAAAAATGTTACATTCATAGATAGATTGATAGGTTAGAGATTTTTGTAATTTATAAAATATTTGCTTAAGTTAAAATATGTCCAAACCTATCAATCTATCTATGAATGTAATATTTTTTTTTTCAATTATTACTGACATATTTTAGATTTTTTATATTTTTTACCCTCCCATTAAAAAAAAGTAATTAGTTAAAAACGTAGTGATGTATAATGAAATAACGATTTTTTATAAATTGACGTGATACTCGATAATAATTTGAAATAACAAAAACTTTAGAATTTAATATCTCAAGAAATATTGATGTTAGCGATTTAGTGCCAAGGACCATTTTTTTTTGTAGGAAATTATATTTTCTACAAGTTTGTTATTTGAAT
>CAUEHQ010000460.1:0-23929 GCA_958510825.1 Brachypterus glaber
GTCTAGAAATATGCTGTTTAAATCAGAAATTATAATTAAGCTTAGAAATATAAAGGAGAAAATTTGTTTTAGCTTTACTAAACCCGAATCTTAATATGAAATAAACTAAACTAACGAGCAAACTATTCGCTAGGTTAAGTTTTAGTTTCTATATTTTACTTTTATGTCAATTAATTATATTGGCTACAGATATGCAACAAATAACTAAGAATATATAGATATACAACAACGACATCTGCTATACTTAGTAAAAAATATTGTATTGCAACACTTAGAATTGTTCTTAGTTGACACTCCTTCATGTCTCTTTTTTTAGGACCCTTTTACTCTGTACCTGGTCTAGACTTTATAATTTCTTAGCATTTAAATAATTTTTAACAATGATTTCATAAGCACTAAAGAAAAAACTCTAGAAAAGTTTAAGTGGTTAGGTGAAAAACCACAAAAAGGGAAAAGAACAACGACGTTTAAGTTGGAAGAATGATGACACTAGAAATTGTATGGATATAAAGGATAGCAAGAAGGAAATGGCTTGGGGACCGCAGTCAGGAAACTTGTAATATACAATTTTACCCCTTTCCTTTCCTGTTTTAGACGTTTTTGGTGTATTTTATGGTAAAATCAATATTAATAAATATTAAAACCAGTTAGTTGAACTATGAAATATTAAAAGCTGCTGACAAAAATATTTTACAAAATAAACGTAACATGAAAATTATCTCAAACAAATATTTTTTTTAACACATCAGGAATCGTCTTTTTTAACTTTTAAGTTAATAAAGTTACCATGTAAAATAAACCTTAACGCAATAGACTTATTTCTCGTATTTTTTTAATAGTAATAGAAGAAATACGAATATTGCATTTAAGTTTATTATACAATATACAATATATACATATATTGTATATATATTGTATAATAATGCATTATTATACATTACTATTCTCATTAATGAGAAACAAATAATTTATAGATTAAATTTCATTTTTGGACCTTAACTGATCAATATTAATGTTATAATTATTCTTCACAAGAGGAAGATCTATCCATTTAAATTTTAAGTTGACAAACCCCAGTGAATGCCCTAAAAGTGCCCTGCTGTCTATACCCACAGGGAAAATATCTCACTTTAAGCTTTAGTAATTCATAAGGTTGTCGCTTTTAAACCGAAAGCTCAATGGCTTTGATAAGGACTTAATTTGGACTGATACAAAGCACAAAAGGCATTTACCAAGTACATTGTACTTTTTTACTATAAAACAGCTTTTCGTGTTGGATTCTTTTTATAGATACCTTCCAATAAAACTTTATAACAGGCGGCACATTCGTTATTAAAATCGACCGATTTTTGTGTATTTTCGGAATGCTATGAAACGGTTAACAATGAAGCGGAGTAAATGCATATCCAGAAGCTTGCATAAGAACATAAAACATAAGAATGCGATGCCGTGATTGGCTTACAAGATACATGGCGTTACATTAAGCCAATCATGGAATCGCATTGTTATATTTTATTTTCTTATGCGAGACTGTAAATAGGCACTAAGGGGAAGAGTGGAAAACTATTACTTTTTGCGATAACTTGAAAAATTAACACTTGTACAGTTATTAATATAATTGATTTTTAAAAGGAACACCTAGTATATTTTTACATATTTTAATTCAGAATTAAATTCTGAGTACCACCAGAATTGAATTGAATTTATCAATAAACAAATAAAAGTAAATCTGAAAAAAAACGAAATAAATCTCTGCTATCGATTCGAAAGAAAGAGACATATACTGTTAGGGTTAGTTACTTTACACAGAAAAAATGATATGAAAAAGGGCAAACTACTAAAAAAACACAAATTACTCGATCGCATTAGACCAAAGCAAAGAAGAACGAGAAGAGCAAAAAAATATTAAGAAAATATCTCAAGAAATTTAAAGAAGATTCTGACACAGTCAAAATTAGTAAGAATACCCTTATTGTGGATGAAAAAAAGTATACGATCTCAGAGCTAATAAACCTAGAAAACAACGAAAAATCGGAAAACCACGAAAGCAAAACGGAAGATGAAGAAGAAAAACAGGAAGAGACCGAGGAGGAGTATAGTAGTTCCAAAGGGAACCCACCTGCAAGACTTAGGGGAAGTGGGGGGCAAAACCGCATATGGAGGCATAACAGTTTTCGTCTCTAATATCGTTAATATTTTGCCAATCTGGCAACACCCACCTAGAGTAGGTGGGTAAAACAGTTTCCTTATGTTTACCGTGTAATAAGTGGTGTTAAAATAAATAACTCTGGAATTATTTAATTTTTTATTAAATTTGGTAAGAATCTTATATTTCCTTCACATTTATATGAATGCATTTTATGTACAATATGTTCGTTTTTGTTTTTTTGTTCCATATGCCTATAATCATTGTTTATTTCAAGTTTATACGCAATATTTAAAACAAAGCTAACCTAAAAGTCAACGAAAATATTTTGTATAGTTCTAAAAATGTGCTTTAGAGGCAGAACCGCGTAGAGGCACAACCGCATAGGGTGCGGATATGCCTCCACGCATTTTATTATAGAATTTTTTTATTTATTTCTTTGTCTTTTTGCAAACATAGGTTGCAAAATGGTACGAAATTACAAGCGCCGTTCGACGCGGCAATCGTGGCAAGAAACCGCAATGAAAAATGCTGTATGCGCTGTTATTGCGAAGGAAATGGGATATAAAAAAGCAGCCACGACCTTTAATGTCCCATCTACCACCTTGCGAGATAGGGTAAAAAAAGTAAACTTAGGCCATATTAATCGCGATAACAGCGGAAATAAAGGATTTGGTAATTTTAAGACAACTTTTAGTGAAGAACAGGAATTAGAATTGGCAAATCATGTCTTACTATTGGAAAGTCGTCTGTTTCCCGTAACAATAAAAGATTTGCGCGAAATGGCATTTCAACTAGCAGAAACAAATAAAATTAAGCATAGCTTCGATAAAAAAAAGTGGAATGGCCGGATACCAATGGGTTAAATCTTTTTTAAAACGGCATCCTATTCTTTCTATCCGAACACAGAAGGAACATCAGGTGCTAGAGCTATGGGTTTCAACCGACCATCTGTAAACAAATTTTTTGACTTACTAACGGAAATTTACGATACTAACAATTTGACGCCTGAAAGGATTTTTAACGTGGATGAAACAGGAATATCGACTGTGCCAAAAAAAATATCCAAAGTACTGGCAAGGAGAGGAAAAGCTCAGGTTGGAGCTCTAACATCCGCTGAACGTGGAAAACTCATAACTTTTGAAATTTGTATGAGTCCGACAGGAATTTATGTTCCTCCAATGATTATATTTCCTCGCGTCAGAGCTCCTAAATATGTTAATTTATTGGAGAGAGCTCCTCTCGGAACAATCTGTACATATCATCCTAGCGGTTGGATGCAGACTGACCTGTTTTTACAATGGTTTGAACATTTTTTATCCCATGTAAAACCATCAAAAGAAAAGCCCGTATTGCTGCTTCTGGACGGTCACTCGACTCATACGAAAAATTTGGGTTTCATAAATAAGGCACGAGAAAACAACGTTATTGTACTTTGTTTTCCACCTCATTGCTCGCACCGTTTACAGCCACTAGATGTTTCTTTTATGGCACCCCTCAGTCAGTACTATTCCACAGAAGTTCGTAAGTGGCTGAGAACAAATTCACCGAGAATGGTAACAGAATATCAAATTCCCGAGCTTTTTGGAAAAGCCTACATGCAAGCGGCTGGTATGCTTACAGCGGCAAATGGCTTTAAAAAGACTGGCATTTATCCCTTAAAACCGTAATGTGTTTGTAGATTGGATGTTTGAGCCTTCAGAAACCACTAATAGGGCACTACCCGGAGAACCTGCTATTGCGAATACAAATGGATCTCCCATTAAAGTTCAGGCTGATATTCGTCCATCAAGGTCACCCAGTCTACGTGAAAATATTATGAATAATTCACCACAGTTGTCTGAAAGTAATATATCCATATCAGCTCCTGGTTCAAGTGATATATCTATATCAGCTCCTTTTTCCGGCACTAGTTCATTATTACAGATACCCATTACTTTATCCGCAAGGGAGCCCCAGCCATCTATATCTACTGGGGCATTCACTTTGAGATCGCCTAGAGCCCTTATCCAGGTACCATATGGTAAAAGAACAGAGCCACGTCGTAATTGTCGAAAAGGAAAAACTGCAATACTTACCAGCTCACCGTACAAGGCCGAACTTTTAGCTGAACCTGAAAAGGCACCCCGAAAGAGAAAAAAATAGCGCTCAAAAGATAAAACTTAATAAAACTAATAAAAAGGTTAAACGAATTACAAAATCAAGGTGATTCAGTAGCAGTGATGAAAAGACAGTTGATGACTGTGAATGTATGTATTGCAACGAATTGTATTCTAAATCAAAGTCAACTGACGGTTGGATCAAATGCATAAAATGTTTACGTTGGGCCCATGAAGCTTGTGCAGGCCTTGATGATGATGATGATACAATGTATATTTGTGATTTTTGTCCAAAAAATAATTAAACTGTTATGCCCCTAGTATATCGGTTGTGCCTCACTGCAGAGGCACAACCGTTTTTATGCAATGTCCTTGTACTTTTATAAATTCAATTATATCTAACTATTTTAAAGTTTTATTTGGCTATTGTCAATTTAAGGTATTCTTTTACATTATTAAACATTTGAGATTTGTTAGACAGTATTGTGTTTTTTTTTTGCATTCATTTTAACGTTACGGGGGCGGTTTTGCCCCCACTTCCCCTACTAGGCAAACCAAAACAAAACAATAATCCTGTTGCAAAGTCAGCTGTTTCTAGGACGAGAAAAAAAAATAAATAAATCAAACATAAATATTTTATTAAAAAAAAACAAGAACAAAAAAACCTAATGTTTTATACAAATGGATTATACAAAAAAAAACTCTCGTTATAAAAAACCGTCGATGAATGTAAATACAAAATAAAAAATCAAGGGAATTCCTTTATAATATTTCACAACAACATAAGAAGTGTCGGTAAGAACTTTAACGAATTTTTAGTGTTATTCAAATCACTAGGTACTGATATCGACTGTATTTGCTTAACGGAAACATATAATATCGAAAATTTAAACAATTTTCAAATACCGGGGTACTCAATATATTATAATAAAGGAAGTGTGAACAGAAATGACGGGGTATTAACATATATAAAAAATTCATTTAAACACGAAACACAAATTAAAAATATTGGGAACATAAATATATTAGACATAAATATTTACAAAGGGGATGATTTTATAAACATTAAAACAATATACAAACCGCATACAAATGTAGATACATTAGACTTTATCAATAATTTAAATTTTCACTTACACAACTCTACTTTTAAAAATCATAACTTTATATTAGGGGACATCAATATAGACTTATCCGTAAATAAGGAAAGTACTAACAAATATTTAGAAACACTAAATAACTATAATTATATATCGCTTATTAACGATATAACAAGGGAAGAAAATGGATCGAAATCTATAATAGATCATATTTTTTATAGAGGTAAGTGTAAACTTAATAACCTTATACCCATAATATATCAATCGAATATTTCAGATCATTACACTACAATAGTTAATATGAAATTTACAAAAATAGAAAACACTACAAATAAAAGTATCGGATATAAATTTATAAAAAAACAAAACAACCAAAAAATATTATTTGACTTAGAACATACAAATTGGGCTGAATTTTATAATTCTAGGGACCCGCAAGAATGTTATGACATTTTATTAAAAAATATCAACAATGTTATTAACAATAACACTACTACATTTAAAGTAAAATTACATGCTAAAAAAAGGACTGGATAACCAAAGAACTAATAAAATCAATTACACAAAAAAATAAACTTGACTTTGACTTTAAAATATCCCGAGAACGAAAATAAAAAAACTGAATACAGAGTGTTTAAAAATAAATTAAATAACAATATAAAAGAAGCTAAAAAGCACTATTTTACAAACCAAATTAACTTGGAAAATAACTCTAAAACTCTTTGGAAAACAGTATCTGACATCACTCAAAATAAACCTAACAAAACTAAAAATAATATTGATAAAGTACGTACTAAAAACGGGGAAATTGTTACAGATAAAAATATTATCGCGGATGAATTTAATTCATTTTTTCTAACGTCGGAGAAGATATGGCTAAAAAAATTCCTAAAACTAACAAAAAATTTAAAAATAAATATTTAAAAAATAGCTTTTATTTAACCAACGTAAACGAAAATGAAATAAAAAAACATATATCCAAATTAAAGAATAAATCAAGTCCCGGTATAGATAATGTACAAACATTTTTTTTTAAGTTTAATTCGAAAATTATATCTAAGCTACCTACCTATCTTATAAATCTTATATTTAAAACTACCAAATGTCCACAAGAATTTAAAACGGCAATTATTGTGCCAATTCACAAACAGGGAGACAAACTTAATCCGCAGAATTATAGGCCCATATCACTAACATCCAATATATGCAAAATTTTTGAAAAATGTCTCAAAAAAAGAATGCTTAGTTTTTTAAGTAAGTTTAACATACTTTGCAAACGACAGTTTGGCTTTAGGGAAAATATGTCGACGCAACCTTGGTTTTAGGGGTAATATTTCCCATATAATAAAAAACTATCTCGAAAATAGAACCCAAGTAGTTAGGATCGATGATATATTGAGTAGTAAGGTAAATGTAAAGTTTGGACTTCCACAAGGAACCGTCTTGGCGCCCTTACTATTCATAATATATCTTAACGATCTCCTTGAACTTAATATAAATGGCGAGATTATCTCCTTCGCGGATGACACGGTAGTATTTATAAAAGGAAATACTTGGGAAGAAGTAAGATTGAAAGCCGCAACGGATCTACAGACAATAAAATCTTTTTTTGATAGTCTCCTTCTTACCATGAATGTTAATAAAACCAAATATGTCCCTTTTGGCTCGTATCTTAGGTCCTTGCCCTCGTATAAGTCCATAACAACAGAAAATAACTTGAAAATTGAACAAGTTAATGAAATAAAATATTTAGGAGTACACCTGGATTCTCATTTTAGATGGGATATCCAGGTTACACAATTATGTAAAAAAATTAGAAGAATGTTTTATTCATTTAAACAGTTAAATAATATCTTAAATGAAAAACAATTAAAAATTGTTTATTATGGACTTGTAAATTCGGTACTGGGATATGGGATACTAGCCTGGGGAGGCATACTTAAAACACATTTGACTAACCTGGAAAGGGTACATAAAAGAATTGTAAACATTATTTTTAAAAAAGATTTCAACTACTCCGGTAACCAGCTTTTACAAGAGAAACAAATATTAAATGTTTGACAAATATATGCTCAACAATTAATAAAGTGGCAATTTAAAAATGAAAAATATAACAAAACTCATACATATAATACAAAGGGTAGCTTAAATATTCCAACAAAAAAATCAACAAAAACTCTTGGAACAAAATCTTATACCTATTTAGCTTCCAGACTGTATAATGTTTTGCCCCTCTGTTTAAAAAACAGTAATATAACAAATAAAAAAATTAAAGTTTGGTTATTTGAACAATCTACATATAAAATAGAAAATTTTATTGAAACTGGGTTAATCTCTAAAGATGGGTAGAATGTTAAATGTTTTTAAAAACAATCTCATTTTGTTTTAAACTCTTAATTTTATGATATTAAATGATTATGTATTTATAAAAATGAATTTATATTTAATTTTTCTACAAGCACCCACAACAAGCATTCTTCTGCTATATATATATATATATATATATATATATATATTGATTTTAGGATTCTATGTAGATAAATTTATACCATGTATCAGTTTTCAATTTCTGACAGAGCTTGTAAATTTTTAATAAACTTTAATAGTCATTTTTTGCCCAAAAATTTCGATTAGAATACAATGATATTGGTATGAGTCTTATAAGAAAAAAATATGTGCTTTAATGGTACTGTGGGGTCATTAAAAAAAGTTTTATTGAAAAAAATTATTTAATTGGTATTGAAGAGCTTCAAATTGGTTAATAATTAAATAATATATTGTTTCATATTTTTTCTAAGAAAATTACTACAAGAATAATTTTGCATATTTTAGCTAATTTAATTTATTTAATCAAAATAAAGATAATAAAAAAATCAAGAGACTCTGAAATCAGCCCGAATCAACTAAAAGGTTTTCGATCTATCGATCCTATTAAAATTTAATATTTTAGTACAATTACACTATACCGGGTGTCCCATCTCTATTTACCCAGCGATTTTCTCGTAAACTAAAAGAGATAATCAAGTTCTGAGAAAACCATCTTAAATAAGATAACTTAAGCTATCTTTTAGCCTATATTTGATACTTTCAGCTCTTGAAATGTGGCCAGGGGGGCTTAGAGGGACATTTTTTTTTAATAGAAAGGGGGGTCGTGTGATACATCATTTTAAAGCTTATAAAATTCTCCATTTAACTATTTATTTTTTATTTTTTGAAACATTTTTTTGGGTTTAAAATAGGGTTGAAAATGGGTATTTTTGTTAAAATTTCTCTAAAAAATAAAACAATTTTTTAAAAATACTAAATTCATGATGCAAAGACGTAAATTATACTTTTAAACTAATTTTAATTGACATAAATAAAAAATAACAAAAAAAATTGCATTTGGTAGCATTGAAAGTTAAAAAATCAAAACCTTCAAAAAACTGTTTAAAAAATTAAAAAATATACAGTGCAATATAGAATTTTATTTTCTTTAAAATAATGTATCACACGACCCCCCTTTTGATTAAAAAAAATTCCCCCCCATGCCCCTATGCCCACATTTTAAGAGCTGAAAGTATCAAATATATGCTAAAAGATAGTTCAAGTTGTCTAATTTAAGATAGTTTTCGCAGAACTTGACTATCTCTTTTAGTTTTCGGAAAAATCGCTGGGTAAATAGAGTTGGGACACCCGGTATAGTACTATATGGAAATTAACCTCAATTAAGGTTTTTTCATAAAAAACTACATGTTGAACTACAATACATACATATTTTAGGAAAACCTTCAAAAACTCCATTTTTTTACTAAGAAAAACTAAAAAACAAATATAACTAAAACATTTTAGCATGTTTCTGTATAACTTAATTTTAAGAGAAGCCTAGAGGGTACAAAAGTTAATGCAATTTAGAAATGAAATTTAAAACTATTTTACTTCGTAATTGTTCGCTTTGACAGTGAACTCCTTAATTTAAAAGTTAAACAAAACCATGTAATATATTTTGAGTATAATTTTTTGTTTTAAACATTCAATGGTTAAGTTTCCTATACAGGGAGATCAGTAACTGGCATGTCAACATTTAAGAGCTGATTCTACATCCAAAGATATAAAAAAAGTTTCTTTAAAGATTAATCCGGAAATGAGCCCTAAGCGAGCTACGGCCCTTCCAAGATGGAAATATTGAATAGTCACCAATAAAATTTTAATGCTGCAGGGTGATTCTTCATTTAAAACTAAGAAAAAAAGTTTTTCTTCACCAAAACACCTAAATTTAATTTAAAGGAGTAATAGCCTATTAAAAAGTAACATTTTTGGTGGTACAAAATATTACTTCCTCTAAATTGCATTTTTTTAACGGCTGCTCCTACAGTATTACACTGTGACATTTTTAAGTATTTTTACCCAAGGAATCTATATTTTTTACAAAAAGTGCAAAAAATACGAAAAAGTAAGTTTGGGGCAAAACTGTGTTAAGCTTCACACATTTTGTCCGTCTAGGCACGCCTCTGGATAAATAAAAAAATAAATAAATTAACATAATCTAATTGCCTTTAATAATACTAGTATTACTGCTAAAAAAGAAAAGTCTAAAAACTTTTTCTTAATCAGCGTGCAGAGTTGACTCTTGGTACTGAAGAGGGCCAGCAGCCCGAAACTGTCAATCTACCAATATCACTCTGTACGATAATTAGAAAATAGATGGAGTTATAAATACTAGTATTCATGCAAAACCTCGTCGCTCTAGCTTAAAGGGTACCAAGTACCCAGCCTTATTTTTGGCAGAATTTTAAAGGGACGTAGCTCCCTTAGGGCTCATTTCCGGACCAACCATTATAGGAACTTTTTTTTATATTTTTGGATGTAGAATCACCTCTTGAACTTTGGCATGCCATGCATGATCACTCTAACACTGCTGTGCTAAGCTGAAAGGTCCTATCTACATAGGTTTAACATACACCGATAGGACCTTTCAGCTTAGCCAGGCAGAACAGATAAAAAATCCATCTCGAATGAGCGAGAATACTTTCTCGTTATGTCCAGAAACAATTTCTAATATTTTGGCGGAGGGGGGTCCTGAAATTTATTTTTACTTTTAGTTGGTTCTTGAATATTTCTTCTATTGTAATTACTAATATACTATATCCAGAAATGATAAAAACCGTTTTTTTTTATAATCTTATTTTACCTTTTATATAGTTTTTAAATTTTTCTTCTATTTTAAATAATAAAAAATACGACAAAAAACTAAAATTTAACCACCCTTTTACCCCCTTCTCCTTAACCTATGTTGCTCAAATACGAACTTGTCTGACAAATAACTAACTAACTAACTAACTAACTAAAAATGTATAAAATAACTCCAACAATTAGTAGGGTAATGTTTCTAACTTTTTAGTTAAATGTTTTGTATATTTTCTGTAAACTTTTGTGGTTTAATTTAAAATTTCTGTTAAAAAAAAGTGATTTAAAGTGGCACTTTGAATTTACGAAATAAGATAAATAATTGAAAAGTTTGATATATTACTCGAGGGTATGCGAGAATGTCAACCTCGAAAGAAAGGATAAAAAACTATATGCAAAATGATAAGCTAACCTCAAATTCCTTTACTTTTACCCGCTTATAGATAAAATGTAAATCATCTCATCTTTTCAAAAGCAATATAACTTCCAAGTGAATAATTTTGCTACAATACAAAGTAGAGTGTATCTTTTACCAAATCTATTAAGGAGATAGTGTTTTTATTTTAGAATATACAAAAAAAGTAATCATGATAATATTCCTAAACGGGATGATTTAAAAATACGTTTAAAAGTGCCTATTTTGCATCAAATGACTCAAGTAACATCTATAAAAAAGTCTATAGACTTTTAGATGCATTCTAGGTCACTCGAAAATCTATATTATATGTCATATAATATGCCTCATATAATATGTCATATAATATGACTCATATTTCAGAAACTGAGAAATGTTGGCGCTTTCATATATAAAATGTTATTACTAAATCCATAATTTTACTTAAATTTCGTTTTTACTCGAATTCCATTATTAAGTTGTAATTTTACTTAAATTATTACTTAAGAATGTTAGTTAAATTCGAAATTTAGGTAGAATTATACTTTTAAGTCGGAATTTAAATAAAATTTTGACTTTAGAAATACAATTTTAGTCACACCAAGCTTCCGCATCCGGCAATAAACTTTTTTTTATTGTGTATCGTAAAAAAAAGTAACAATATTTTAGATTTTTCCTGTTTTCAAGCTAAAGCTCATATTTAAGCCCGAAAAGTTTTCAGTGGTGGAGCCTTGGCTAATTTAACAAATTATTTTTTATGTTTCGTCCCACAGACCCCCCTTGAAATTTTTTAGGGTTTCAGACTTTTCTCATCAGCAGGTTCCTGACATGCATGTCAAGTTTTAGATTTCTAGCTATTTGGGAAATATGAAAAACACCTTTGAAAGTTCCGACAAACAGACACCTTATCGATTTTATTGTTTAGATAATATACAATGTGGGTGAGCCCATTATTACCATGTTGACATTTTATTTTTACTGCATTCAAATTTGTTTGTAATCATCTGAAACTTTACTACATTAACAATAGGGGTGACCGGGGCTAATTGTCGCACTTTTCATTCAAAATCAGTTTTTTCCTTTATTTTTGTATTTTTTTTTTATTGACCTAATGGTAATTTTAGCTGCATGTTTCAGTAACATTATTTAAAGAAAAAACATGGAAAAATTTATAGGGTATTAGAGTTATTTTTTTTTTGTGAAGTCTTGAAAATTGCGACAACGTGCCCCATCACGGGGCACGTTGTCGCGGCACTTCGAGTATATTTTTTTGAAGAAATATAAAGGCATTTATAAAAAATATAAATAACTAATGAGACATGTGCCTCTCCACAAGCTGATTGTTATCTAACTTTTTACTTTTGTGCCAATATTTCCAACTTTATAATTAAATAATATTTTTTTGATTTTTTTTTAATTTAATATAATTTAATAAACGAATTTATTTGCTATTCGACAAAGTTTCACTTTTTTAGACAGTTTTGAATAAAAAAATGCCAAAAAGGAAATGTTATACCATGAACATATCTCCAGATCATGCGACAACTAGCCCCAAACCAAATGCGACAACTAGCCCCAGTGATCAATTTTACGTTATGTATCAAGTACTTTCTAATTAACGAATAAACACTCCTAAATGACAATATCAACAAATAATATACACCTTAAACTATTATTATACATAAAATTCTCTTATCTTAATGCTTTAAATCAGTAACAATAAGAAAAAATATTTACCACACAAAAATTAGTGGGCTCTTTAATTTTTACATTTTTTGGTTAATCTGGATGTTCTTTTAATTTATTGCATTTAAGTTTACAAATAATAAATGGCACTGTTGTAACGCAGCGGTTAATCTTGGTTTGGCTCAGAAAAATATTTTACTTTTTGAGATATCACTTCGACAACTTACAACTGCGACAACTAGCCCCGGTCACCCCTAAACATATCTTTATTCCAATGGGTAAAAAATAAACAAAATGCAGAAGCTTAAAAAATAGTTATTTATAATACAAAGGCAAAAAGTTAAGGTTTTTAGAAGCCGAGGGCCGGCCGGTGGGGCCGGCCCGAGGGTAACCTACTTAATCGAAATTTAACTTTTTGCCCGTCTATTATACAATATTTTTTATTCGATTGTTAGTAAATTATTAAAATATACTTAATTTTAAATTGCAAATAATATTTCTTTTTAGTAAGCTACACGCACTTCATGTCTCATATCGGCCTGGCGATTTTCTTCAAATAAAAAGCTGAACCAAGATTTAGAACTTCTTGTTGGATTCGTTTTTGTAATTTTTTTGTTGTCAACTACTTTGCATTGCAATATTAGGAACACATCTACTTAAAAAACAATCTCAAAAAATTACCTTTTCGCTTCTTTATTGAGTGAAATATATTATTGACCAAGAAAGTGCGTGTTTGTGCCTACCTTATTACGTCCACGGGACTTTTTGGTGTCGCTGAATTCGAATCTGGGGTTGGTTTGGCTCGGTCAGATCGAATTTCATTCCTAACCTCAAAAAAGTGATAAAATGTATCAACTTTTATTACTTATTTGAAGTTATTAACGAAATGCGATCTGACCGAGTCAAACCAACCCCGGATCTGGAATCAGCGACCCCAAAAACGTACAGAAATGTTTGTCTCGTCTGGTGGACAAGACCTTTTTTTTCGTGTGCCTGGGCCATTAATTAAAACATAGTTCCATTAAACTGTTAATGGATTATAATTATTATAAAGATACTTATAATTATAAACTACAATTTAGTATCCATGTTTACTCCCTAATATTGGACAGAAAATGATACACACTAATAAAGCGTTGGAAACTTGTTCATGAGACATATTTCAGATTTATAGCGACACTTTGTCTGCGGGCCACTTTCTCACAATCAATTATAAATCAAATCCCAGAATTGATTCTATAAAGATTCTATTTTCGAGCATTATTTATTACTTTTTATGAAATATATGCTTTGTTAAACTTTTGCTAAGCTACTTTATATTTTATCGGCAAATGTATAAATAACAGCTTAATAAAATATTAAATTTTTATGTGTTTTGTAATTTATACTATACGCCAATGACGTCATTGTCATGACATGTATAAAAAACAGTATATTAAACTACTAGTTTCATAACACCCGTTTGGGTATATTTTTATTTAAATCCAAAGTACTGACTAGGAGGTTAGTAATGGAACACAATATCTTCCAAATGTCCACCTAGGCTTTTCTTACAGACGGTCATTCTTTTGATGAAATTTTTCATCCCTTTTTCGCATAATTGCGGCTCTATTTCGCGAATAACAGCTCTGATACTGTCTTTGAGCGCTTGAATCTTTGCTGGAGCATTGGCACTGGACCTTATATTTAACGCAGCCCCAAGAAAAAAATTTGATGGTGTTAAATCGCACGATCTCGGTATAACGGTGTTAAATCGCACGATTTCGAAAAATCACACGTCCAGGAAAATTTTCATGCAATAGAGCCTTTATTTCACTAGCTAGCTAACTGCAGCTGTGTGGTATGTTGCACCGCCCTGCTGGAAATAAACGTTGTTCACACCCATAGCATCAATTTCGAACCAAACCAAAAATTATGCGAAAACCTGATGAAAAATCAAAATCAAAAGAATGACCGTATGTAAGAAGCCGAGGCAGACATATGGACGATATTGTGTTCCATTACTAACCTCCTAGACTGTACTTTGGATTAAAATAAAAATATACACAAAAAAAAACTGCATTTTTCTCTAGATTTAAAATCATAACACGGTAAAAATTAACACGGTAAAAATTAACTTAAAACACAATTTCGTATAAAAATAAACTTAAAAGCACCGTTGACATTTGATCGGAAAACGCCAAGCGATATTCTTTTATCCAGTCTTGCCAACCCAAAAGAAAAAAAGTACTAATTCTTATTATGAGCTTATAAGAGTCGCAAAATTTGAAAAGCAATGTGCGTTTTCTACTGTTGCAAAGCCGTACATGAGGGCAGATAAGCATAAAAATTCCCAAAAATATAAGAATATAATATTTCATCCAGAGAATTCGCAAAAATTAAGACTCACAGTGGAAATTTCGAAACTACGAAGTAGCTGTGTATATGAGGTTTTTTTCTTAGTTTTTGATGTACATTTCCTTGCATCATTGAGATTTCGGTTTTCAATATTTTAGTATTTAATTTTTCGTCCTATTGTGAAATTTTACCTTCTTTTGAACAAAAAATAAATTACAAAAAAATTACACAGAACAAAGTTTGGGACAAAAAACTGATGAGCCTCCCCCCGTTTCGCACATCCCTGGTTAAAATAAGTACACGAAAATAACATACGATTTTTTTAGCCACTTTCAAAGGGGTGTTTTTTGTAATATTTTCTTATGTGGGGGTGATTCCCTTTAAAATTTCGGACCCTATTTCAAATACACCGTATAGTTAAAAAAAGTATATATTTTTTTTAATTTCGTATACACCATAATATATTATAGTGTATTATAATACAACGTAAAAAAATATGTCATTATAGTTCTATAAGAAAATATGTACATTCCGGTGCAAGCCAAAAATTATAAATTTTTAAACTTGCCTGATTTCAATATCTATAAAACTCTATTAAATTTCATCCAAAATAAATTACGTTTAATAAACACGAAGTGTCAAAAACTGACTAACAATTAAAATAAAGCCTAAAATTTAAATTAGACCATGATATATCATATTAAGTTATACATCTTTTAAAAGGTCGATTGATTCCAGTTCCCATAGTTTTTGTTTTTAAAAATCTGTTGAGGGTTCTCGAAATATACGATATTATATTTGTATTAATGACATACTTATTTTAAATAAGCTCCAGTGCCCTAAGGACTCGGCTTTGGACGCATAGGAGTTTCTTCTTTCTAAATTTTTATCGATTTTAATTCTATTTTTTTATTTTATTTTTTGTTGTAACTTGTGCAGTTTTTAATAAAATTAGTTTTATCAAAGGAAGCTTTTCCTAAACCTTTTGATTGACTATTCTCTTTGTTTAACCATGTATGGTTGTTTTACTATTCAAAGATACATGGCACTTAATGACTAAGTGTATGGATAAGTAGATATTTATGGAAGCATTATTGTTAAATAAACATTACACACATCGAAGATACATAGGTTATATACTATACCAAAGTATGTACAATGTACATGTACAATGTACATTGTACATCCAATCTGATCGGTTTAACATAAACCATACACTACTGTTGATCAAAACTCATTTAATCAAGATTCACAAGATTACAGCATTTACATACGATAATTTTGTAATTTATACGAGATTACTAATAGGGTGGAAAAATCGCTGTTTTTTATTAGTTTAGAATAATACACAGCTTGTGTAAAAAATTACTTGGGAATTGGCAGTCTAAATTTTTGCGACCTTTGGAGACGGGTCAGAGAACTGAAAAACTCTTGAAGAAATTATATATGTGCCTTGGTTCTAAGAGGGCCACATATATAATTTATAGCTATTATAGCTATTAGCACCGTTTTCTAAATATTACATCAGAGTTGACGTGAAAACGCTGATATTGACAAAGTGACATTGGCCCTTTTTGAACTAAGCCACAGATAATGAAAAAGTTGTTCTATAAAATAAGCAAAAATGAGCAAAAATACTGAAAATATCATATTGGCATACCATTTTTCCCAGTGCTGTCCAAAATGTTGACCGATAAAAAAGAAGATAATTATGTGTTTCTAAAACTCGAGAGCATGATTTGAGTATTACATTATACATACTTTTGGCCCATGCTAGTAACACGTGATTTTAAAAGATTTAAACAATGTTTTTACGTAAACAGGTGAAAAGTGGCAACTTCTAAGAGCGAAATAAAAAAAATTGTTTTTTTTTTTTGACCCAGCTTACTATATAGTTTTGAAATGCTTGGGGGTAATTGGGTAATTAATTAGATTAAACTGAATTATTTCCGATCATTGGGCGCAGGTCATATTTGATATTTTAGGGTCCGTCCATTCAAAGGCGGTCTTCACAAATAAGGACAATAAAAAAAAACATTTAAAGAAAGTGGAACTATATAATTTCCAAATGTAGACGCCGTTTAAAAGTTTTTTAAAAATAACCCTTATGTTCACAAATAAAAATAATGCTTTAATCTAAATAAATATAATTTAAACCAAGTGAATGTAAACTTTATTCCCTTTATTTATGTTCACTCCTAAAATTTAAATTATTGTTCATTCGATGAAAAAGAAACTTTTTTGATTTATACAATTTTATATTGGTTTTAAAATGACGGATTTAATTTTTTTGTTTCACTTACGGTTTTGACATAAGTGGCATAAATATGTTTCTTTTTTAACAGACCACCCTGTGTACTTTTATATATTTTGATTCAGAAATCCATTCTGAATACAAGCATGTGTCACTTGTCAACTTTTGATAGGCCATGTAATTTTTTATTTAAAGTTTTATTTTAAATCTAGAGAGCCTTTGGCTGAAAAATGGAAAAAAACAATTTCACCTCCAAAATGGCTATTTTTTAATTAACTCGATTGTTATTAATATATTAAAAAAATTATTCAAGCTAAAATTGTTGGAAATTTCCTTCTTAACAAAATTGGTTATATGCAGTTTTATCGTTAGATGCATATTAAGCAACTCACCCCTAAAATTCAAGATAGCGGACACCCGTTACGCAAATCACCCGGTGAACAACTAACAGGAATGTTCTGTTACCATCCACTACTACCCTCTAAAATATCAGCACGTGTACATTTATTGCAATTTAGATTTATTATTTGACTTGACATACAGAGTGGTCCAAAAGACACCCCCCCCTCTTAACTTTTGAACCAGTTGGGATATCGACTTCAAATTTGGAACTTTTAAATAAGACAACTTAAAATATCTTTTAGCATATATTTAATACTTTTAGCTCTTAAAATGTGGGCAGGGGGGCATGGGGGCACATTTTTTTAAATGAAAAGGGGGGTCGTGTAATACATCATTTTAAAGATTATAAAATTCTCCATTTAACTCCATATTTTTAAATTAAAAAAAAAATTTGGGTTTAAAATGGGGTTGAAAATGGGTATTAATGTCAAAATTCCTCTAAAAAAAAACAAATAATTTTTTAAAAATGCCTAATTTCCTCATAAAAAAATGTTAATTATACTTTTAAACTAAATTTAGTTGACATAAATAAAAATTTATAAAAAAAAACTTAAAAAATCGAATGTTTTAGCACAAAGAATTGAAAAATCAAAACATTAAAAAACATTTTTAAAAAATTTAAAAATATTAGGTTAAATAGAGAATTTTATAAGCTTTAAAAGATATTTTAAGTTGTCTTATTTAAGAGTTCTAAATTTGAAGTCGATATCTCAACTCGTTCAAAAGTTAAAGGGGGGGGGGCCGCACTGTATATAAATCACCATAGTTTCGTTTTTATCAAATACAAATTAATCTTAAATTTAGTGGTGGACCTAAATAAAACTCACCCGGTATACCAATACGCGGCAACATATTTTCTTTTATCTTTTTATATTTTAATGGAAAATATTATGAAACAAATGAATGGCGAATAAATACCTATAACATATTAAGAAAACAAACTATTTTATTTAAAAATATTGCATATTTTCTTTTAGGACAAGTTTTTAATGCATTGAATATATATTTTTTAAATGAACAAAATATGTCCAAATAAATATTTTTTGTTGCATAAAGATATTGTTATGTGTGTACCAATAGATGCATATTTATTTATTTTTATTTATTTATTTATTTATTTATGAGTACAATACATACTGTGTCATGGAGAGCCCCAAATAAGCATATGCTTGTGCTAGGGGCTCTCCATTAATTTTGATTAAAAAAAATGTAAAAAATTCCGGTTTCTTCATGTATCTTTTCAACAGCTGCCAATATTTCTGCTTCTTAAACTTTACTTGATTATAATTATATGCATTTGAAAGCCATAAGTATGCGTATTTTGAGCAGAACAGAACAGAAATTCATAATAATTTACCAAAATTTGAATATTTTTTTTAAAAAAATTATTGCGTGTCATTATTTGACTTTTTAGCTAGTACTATTAAATTAATATGATATGCTAAACTGTTTTCCTGAAACTTTAAGTGTAACGTCGCAATGGAAATTAAATTGCCATTATCGAAAAGCATTCTAAGAGGCACAATTCATTGGACTGACCCCATTGCTACTAATAAGAAGCAGGTGGGGCAAAGCAATTTAGCCCCATAACGGCGCCAGATAAGCTTTTGTATTGTTGAAGGAATAGAGAAAACCGATCCCGGAAACGATAAGCGATCGGCTCATCTTCAAAGTGCACCAGGACATTTAGTTAGGGTCGCCTGCCTACCGCTCCTTGCAATCACCTTTGAATATTTCAATATTATTTCTTACCTTTGATACACTTTAATCCACCTTGCGGGCCATGTATCGATATTTTTTCTACGACCTAGTTACTAGTTAATGTTTATTTTCCACCGGTAGCCATGACAGCGGTTGGAAAGTGACAATGACAGCTGATTTTACATATTTACTGTCAGAAAACAACTAAACATCAAATACAAAACACCAATCTAATAAAATTAATTTTAGGACAATTTTTGAGTGTTTAGGTGGTAGGTCGTAGAAAACAGTATAAGTAATTGGCGCAAACCTACTTCAGTGCACTTCGAGTGCTTTTTTTTACTTGGCTCCGCCTTGTAAAAAATAAGCACTCTCGTGCACTGAAAACTAGGTTAACGTACTCGGTGCGTAATATACAATTACGCACCGAGTACAATGTGAAAGATTTCACAAGTGGTAAAAAAAACTAGTGTTAATTTTTAAATTCGTGTGAATGATATTTACTCTCACAGTGCGACTCTGCATTTTATAAGTTTTAAGAGATGTGCACCAAAAGTTTTTTTTAGATTAATAAAATAGGTTTATTGATTATTAAAAATCACTATGTTTAAAAATCCCAACAGATCCTTTTGATAATTTAAAGCCTATTTTAATATTTTTTTTTATTTTCATTTTTTTTAAACTTTTAAACGTATTATCTCGCCTAATAAACTTATTTAAAAAAAATTACGCTAGTGAGCCCTTCAGTGAACCTTAAAAAAAGTTTAAACAATTATAAATCCTATTAAATACCATTTATTGCGCGTTAATACCTGAATTAAACTAAAAATTAGTATTGTATTTTTCACATCTAAAAACTAAAAACTTTTAAAAAACGTTACCTTAAAAACTAAATTAAATCCTATTAGATGAAAATTCAATAACTGCCTTTAAAAGGTGCTGACCATACCGTGGGTCGTTAACATTATTCATTTTGTGTTTATTCCAGACAGTAAGGAATTCTCTGTGAATAGACTCCCCAGCCTGTTCTGACCAAATTCCTAAGCCACTCTCTAAATAGGAAACACTGTCTTTATGGTGATGCAATATGCAATGAATTTTAGGAGTTTTTGATACCCCGGAATCATTTAAAACTGCTTCCAGATGTTTGAGATCTGATTCGAGTTGTACTTCAGTTTTTTTTTGTACCGAAACATTTATCGACGATTTTGTTCATCACATTGAATGACGCAACAAATGGCATAACCAGAACTTGATTCACATTTCCCAGTACTTCTTTTGATTTTAATTCATTGGCATGCTTTAGGAGCTTTCTACAAGCATTGCAACGTCAACCTATCCTTGCCCCTATTGTTATTTTTCTCTGCAAGAAATGAGAGCGTATAAATCTGCTGCCAAGGAGCTAAGAACCTATGGTGATTTGGAAATTAATTTTAATAAATTTGGTTTATCATTAGATAAGAACATTAAAAGAGCCAAAGAGTCTTTTAGTGTTGTCAATAAACCTTTGTTTGAAGAGAACGAAAATCTGCGACTTTTTCAGAAGTGCATCATACCTAAATTACATTTGCTGCAAGGATTTGTGAATCACCTCTTTTGGAAAGGCCTGGTCCCATTGCTGGGAAGAGAGAACGCTCTTAAATGGCCCAAGAATTTAAATATAATTGCCAAGAATTATCAAGGAGAAATTTTCGATGGCAATGCTTGTAGAAAGCTCCTAAAGCATGCCAATGAATTAACATCAAAAGAAGTACTGGGAAATGTAAATCAAGTTCTGGTTATGCCATTTGTTGCGTCATCCAATGTGATAAACAAAATCGTCGATAAATGTTTCGGTACAACAAAAACTGAAGTACAACTCGAATCAGATCTCAAACATCTGGAAGCAGTTTTAAATGATTCCGGGGTATCAAAAACTCCTAAAATTAATTGCATATTGCATCACCATAAAGTGTTTCCTGTTTAGAGAGTGACTTAGGGATTTGATCAGAACAGGCTGGGGAGTCTATTCACAGAGAATTCCTTACTGTCTGGAATAAACAGAAAATGAATAATGTTAACGACCCACGGTATGGTCAGCACCTTTTAAAGGCAGTTATTGAATTTTCATCTAATAGGATTTAATTTAGTTTTTAAGGTAACGTTTTTTAAAAGTTTTTAGTTTTTAGATGTGAAAAATACAATACTAATTTTTAGTTTAATTCAGGTATTAACGCGCAATAAATGGTATTTAATAGGATTTATAATTGTTTAAACTTTTTTTAAGGTTCACTGAAGGGCTCACTAGCGTAATTTTTTTTAAATAAGTTTATTAGGCGAGTAAATACGTTTAAAAGAGTTTAAAAAAAAAATGAAAATAAAAAAAAAAATATTAAAATAGGCTTTAAATTATCAAAAGGATCTGTTGCGATTTTTAAACATAGTGATTTTTAATAACCAATATACCTATTTTATTAATCTAAAAAAAACTTTTGGTGCACATCTCTTAAAACTATAAAATTGCAGGGTCGCACTGTGCACTCTTAATTCACACCCATAACTTACCATAATATAAATTTTAGATCTTGTATATCCCAAATAGCACCGATGATCAAAGAATATTCTCTAATTATTCTATTGGGAATATTCTTAAAATAAACTGAAAGGTCCTATCTGTATATGTTAAACCTATCTAGGTAGGACCTTTCAGCTTAGCACGGCAGTATATATCTATGCATATGCATGAAATGTCCTTATAATTTTCTCATATCGTTCTTCAAATGCATTTGTGTGTGATAAATACGTACGTTTAAGTGTAAAGTGAGTGCAAATTTTTGATCTACTTGTCATCTTATTTAAGTTTCTTTGAAATTAAATACAAAAATATGTTATTATTTAAAACAAGCACTTTTACTTGATGCGAGTTTTAACCTCTTGATCTAAGTAAGATACGTATTAAATTTGAGTCAAGCAAAACATTTAATTTAAGTACTTAACATGCTTGAGGATATATAAACTTTTGAGCCCCTTTATCTGAATAATACGTAAGTACTTGTTTTAGTGTTTGTTTGTTCAAATTTATCGAATTTATCTAAACCAAAGTCAAAAGATTTATTTTAAATACATAAGGATATTTTTCTACTAGTACAACAAACAGTGGCGCACCTAGGGGGGCTGGCGGACTGCAGCCCCCCAAGCCAAATCAAATTTATTTTTTTAATGATTTTTAACTATTTTGCTTGTAAATTTTCGAGCTTGTAAATTTTCGACTGCGGCGCTAATGTTTAATTTTTTGTTAAGAGATGTTATAAAATAATTTGATCCATTAAACTGGAAAATGTAAAGCATCAATATTTCTAAAAAAAATCGTCTTTGGCGCTAAGTGAGCTACATAAAAGAGAAATACTGAAAAACAAAATACTACGACGAGTAGTAGTAGTATAATAGTAATTTTCTACAAAAGAAATTCCCCGATATAACTTTAAATTGGGTTCAGTGGTATGTTAAATATAATTAAAAAAAAAACTATTATTATGTTAAATTTAAATTTATTTTTATTTCTCTACCTAAATTAATGCTAACCTACTTAAATTACATTTAGCTTTTAAGCTACAATGTCGTTTTGTCGGATCCTAAGTTATTAATGTTAATATTTATATTTTTAAAATTGTTAATAATTATTAAAAGTTATTTTTTATTTTCGTGGATAACACCATTTATAAAGCTTAAATGTGTAGCTACTTCACCAGTGTATAAATTTCAAGATGGTCAGTATTTTCGTGGAACATAAAATATACAATTGTAAAAAAGAGAGGTGTAATTGTGAATAAAGTAGTATACAAACTTCGGTGAAAATTTTCATTTGTCCTTCGAGAATTAGCAAACCTCGGAGCAAGCTCCTTGGTTTGCTAACCTTCTCTCAGGAAATGAAATATTTTCCACCTCACTATATAATATACCATTTTGGCAGGATAGAGAAGGAAGTAAAGCTCTCTGTTCCATGATAAAAGTTCACATCTTCATGTGTTGATTAATCCTGATGGTGCATTTCCCCCCTTCCATACCGCAATTCCAACATCTGCTCAACACGTAAACGTAATAATGTAAATTAGAAATTAGATATGCAAATACGCTCTTTGCTCTACTTCTCAGACGCTGTTGAACATTTTTGAACTAAAGTTCGACTACATTTGCGGTTGTTACACCAAAAAACGAAATATTGTAGGGTAAGGTTGCCCTAGTTGTACCACTTTTCAAACTTAGGAAACTTAATACATATGCATTAGGGTGCCCAGGACCTATGGAATTGTTTGGGTCCCACCCCTCAAAATTGTTCCTTTAGGTGAAAAAACAACCCTGACTTTTTTTTAGATTTTTAAAAAAAGGTCTCGCCGGCGCTATTTTAAATAGAGAATAATGTGAAGGGTTTTTATTTTTTTAAGGATATAAAAACTTTGATATTGGACGTTTATGGAAGAAAAAAGTGTTTTTGGAAATAATGGAATATTCTCAATTTGTATGCCCCTCTGCAAAAATAAAACGAATTTTTTATGGGGTAAGAATGCTAATAATTGACACACGAGGTTAATAAAGGCTAGAAAAAAATGCACTTAGAATTTTTTCCAAAGTTCTTTAATATGTCCGAATTCAGGGTTTATATTTATT
>CAUEHQ010000461.1:0-37327 GCA_958510825.1 Brachypterus glaber
TACTTTTTGTATTACTGATTTAGCATTAGGTCTCTCTTTGCTCTCTCGTTTCCCTCAAGTTCAGATGATTGTTCTTTAATACCAAAAATAACAATATTGTTTGCCCTTCTCTCCCTATCTTGCATTTCTGATATGAATACATCAATTTCTGTGTTTGTTTCGGATTGTTGTGTAACTGGATTATTATTTATCTGCTGTTTAAGTGCATCTAACTCATTTTTAAAACCTTTCGCACTATCATTAAAACTAGTCACTACATCTGCATAGCTGGGTTTGTTTTCTACTAGGTGTTTTAATTCTTCTAACTCTTCAAACTGCTGGTTTTTGTTTGCCGATAGGTTCTCATCAACTTTTACTTCAACTTTTTTAAGGTTTTCGCTTAGCTTAGCTTGTAATTTTCTAACTGTGGTTTCAAAGGCAGTCTTCTCGATAAATTTTTCCATTCCTTTCTTTACTTTTTCACATTAATCCTGTAGACGCACAGTTTCCTTCTTTAGATTAGGGATTTCCTTTATTTCACCTACACATTCAGGACAGAAAAACAGAAGGGCCCGTTGATTTTTATGAATGACACGCATTTCAGTGGATGTCATTTTGCTGCATGTCTGGCATATCACTCCGTGGCATGCATCACATGTAATGCCAACTACTTCCGATTTCTCCTTCACGTCTTTTTTGGGATTTAAAATGGAAATTTTCAAATTACACTTGTAGCAAGAATATTGACTCATATTTGTAGGTTATTTTCATCTATTATTGATTGACGTTATACCATAAAATTTGGTACCTTCGAGCGAATATTTTAGTGAAAAATCAAAAATATTGATTTTACAAGATTGGTTGGGCTGGACGAGGTGCTGTTGTTGCATATTAATGAAGTTTCAACGTACGCCGTGCCGCCACCCTGCTAACGTGTTAGAAAGAGACATTCAGAGTAAGATCAGTCCTAGCTTTATACTTATGCGAAATCTTTCCCATTTCAGTGAAAATATAACAGTTTCAACAGGTTGAAACTTAGTTTTTTATGATTTTTGGGCATTTTGGTGTGTTTTAGCAATAATTAAGCTAATTAGGGATAGCATCCGCATGGATATAAATTATAAAGTAGTAATAATTTTGCATTTTTTCGCTTAAAAAGCTTTATTTTTTATTAAATAAATAATAACACGTGTGTGCATTTTATTAAAACCACGCTAGATCGTTTTATATTTAATCTTTAGCATTTTTTGCACTTAACCAGGAGTTTATTTGCAAATATTTTTATTTATTTCTGCAGTTAACCAGGAGTTTAATTGTAGAAACATACACTTTAGCATTTTTTGCAAGTAACCAGGAGTTTATTTGCAAATATTTTTATTTATTTCTGCAGTTAACCAGGAGTTTAATTGTAGAAACATAAACTTTAGCATTTTTTGCACTTAATCAGGAGTTTATTTGCAAATATATTTATTTATTTCTGCAGTTAACCAGGAGTTTAATTGTAGAAACATATACTTTAGCATTTTTTGCACTTAACCAGGAGTTTATTTGCAAGTGTTTTATTTATTTCATACAATTTTTCATTATTCTTATTCTACTTGTTTGTAACTGGCCAGGCGTCCAAGTTTACACAAAAATATATATATATATATATATATATTTTTTCAAAAAATTAAAAAAAAAAAAAAAGTTTAAATTATTTTTAAATTACAATGGCTGAAGAATTAAGAACCCTGAGAAGTCGTCGCGCTATCTTGAAAGGACAGCTTACAAAATTTTGTACCTTTGTAAGGGAAGCACAGGCTGACAGGTCAAAGGTAGGTCAACTTCAGGCTAGATTAGAAAAACTTGAAACGGTTTCTAATTCGTTTGATGAAGTTCAAACGGAAATTGAATTAAAAGAAAATTCCGAAAATGAAGGGAATGAACGTGATGAGTTTGATGACAAATATTTTGATATAATTACAAAAGAAAGAAGTTTATTGGCAAATAAAGCTGATCAAAAGCAAAAAATTGATGTTGCCTACTATAAAAATTCCTGAGTTTTCCGCATTTTATGAAAGTTGGTATAGCTTTTATGATACTTTCAAAACTTTAATACATAACAATACAAATTTAAGTAACATTCAAAAATATCAGTATTTGAAGACGGCTCTAAAAGGAGAGGCTCTTCAAGTTATAAATAATATTTACATTTCGGATACAAATTATATTACGGCATTTAATTTACTTGAATCAAGGTACAATAATAAAAAATTTATTATTAAAGCACATGTTAAGGCAATATTTGACTTGCCTCAAATTTCAGCAAATTTTTCATTAAGAAAATTTTACGACACATTTCAGACTCATTTCAGGTCATTAAAAAAATTAAGACTTCCAGTTGAACATTGGGATGTAATTTTATTATATTTATTAAACCAAAAATTAGACATGCAAACAAAACAGGAATGGGAAATTTATTCCAATGAAGAAGATATGCCTCGGGTAAATGATTTCTTAGAATTTTTAAATAAACGGTGTCTTTTAATTGAAGCTATGGATTCAAAAGTTACTTCTAGTAGTCAAAATAAGCCACTAAGTGGTAGCAATAATAAACCCTTAACTCATAAATTTACTCACGCGGCAGTACTTTATTTTTGTAAAAAGTTACTAGCTTTAAATATTGAAGACAGAATCACTGAGGTTAAAAAATTAAAGCTTTGTATGAACTGCTTAAAACCTGGACATTATAATTGTATAAACTGTAGGGCTGAAAATGGTTGTAGAATATGTAGGCAAAAACACAATTCTATACTTCATATGCAAAAGGCAAATGATGATAACGGTAATAGTACTACTGCTAATACTACAAGTACTACCGAAAACAGTGGTTTGAGTCAGCCACAAATGCAAAATATTGTACAAAATATAGAAAGCTTAAATTTAAATAAAGAAATATCAAACTCAGTATTAAATCATTGTTCACAAGTTCCTAATCAAATATTTTTGTTGGGTACCGCAGTAGTTAACATATTTGATACAAACGGGAAACCTGTTAAAGCACGCTGTCTACTTGATAGTGGGTCGACGTCGAACTTATTGACCGAAGATTTGTTTAATTCTTTGGGTTTGCGTTATAAAAATATAGGTATCAATGGCAAAACGACAAATATTTCAAAATTAACAAGGGCAAAATTACAATCTATAAATACTAATTACAGTTCAGATTTAGATTTCTTGATTATTGATAAAATTACTGAACATATTCCTCAAGTAAGTTTTCCAAAGGGTTCATTAGAAATTCCTCATGATATTAAGTTGGCAGATCCGAATTATTTTCATGGCTTTGAAATAAATGCTTTATTGGGAGTAGAAATTTTTTATGATTTAATTTGCAGTGGACAAATAAAATTGGGGAAACGATTACCTATTTTGCAAAATACAAAAGTAGGTTGGTTGGTGTCTGGGCCAATGCAGCTTAAAAATATTTCAGAAAAATCACAATGTAATTTTCTTGTTAATAATACGGTTGACATTCAAAATCAAATAGAACAATTCTGGGTTCTTGAGCAGGGAATTTCAAATAAGGTCTTCTCGAATGAGGAAAAAAAGTGCGAGGAGCATTTTTTACAAACACATTCTAGGGATCCAATTTCGGGAAGAATTTCAGTTTTCTTGCCCAAGAAAGAGAATTTTGATATGTTAGAGCAATCTAAGGAAATAGCAACAAATAGATTTTATGCACTTGAGCGAAAATTATTAAAAAACTTAAATTTAAAAAAGCAATACACTGATTTTATAAAAGAATATATAAATTTAGGACATATGACTAAACTAACAAGCTTGGATGAAATTAATTCTGATAAAAATTATTACCTACCACACCATTGTGTTGTGAATCATGGTTCAAGTACCAAGTACAAAGTCCCTCAAGAGTTGTTTTTGATGGTATTTCTAAAACAAGCTCAGGACTTAGTTTAAATGAGGTACTAAGAGTAGGTCCTTGCATACAAGATGAGCTTTTTTCTATCATTATTAGGGCAAGAAAGCATACAATTTTAATAACTGCAGACATTTGCAAAATGTATAGGCAGGTTTTAGTGTCTAAACCTGATAGAACTTATCAAAGAATTTTGTGGCGGTCAGATCCTTCTGAACCGTTGCAGCATTACGAATTAAATACGGTGACATATGGCACAGGGCCAGCCTAGTTTTTAGCTACAAAAGCTCTTCAGGAAACTGCGCATAATAATAAAATTGAATTTCCTGATGCCTCTAGAGTTATTTTAGAGGACTTTTATGTCGATAACCTAATAACAGGGGCTTCTGACATAGATTCTGCTAAAAACTTAATCCAAGACATTGATCATATTTTAAAAACTGGCCGGTTTGGGCTGCGTAAGTGGTCAACAAATCAGTCAATTATTTTTTCTGATATGTCACACAATACGAATTTACCTAATTATATAATATCTGATGAAAAAACAAATAAAACTTTGGGTGTTATTTGGGATCCAAAATTAGATTCTTTTAAATATATTTCAAGGGAAATTGATCAAACGAATATAGTCACTAAAAGACAAATGCTATCCTATATAGCACAAATTTTTGATCCGTTGGGTTTGTTAGGTCCCATTATAATTAATGCAAAAATAATTATGCAACGATTATGGTTAGAAAAATTAGAATGGGATGACCCAATTCCAGAATATTTAGTTACGGCTTGGAAACATTTTATATCAGAATAACCTTTAATAAATAATTTTGTTATTCTAAGACGCATTATTATTGATAACTCAACTCGTGTTGAAATTCATGCCTTTAGCAATGCTTCTCAAGCTGCTTATGGTGCATGCATTTATGTAAAATCAATTTCAGATTCTGGGAATATATGGGTTCGATTATTAACTGCAAAATCGAGAGTTAGTCCTCTCAAAGTTACCACAATCCCGAGGCTTGAGCTTGATGGGGCTTTACTGGCAGTAACTTTAACGAAAACGGCATTAACTGCTTTGAAACTAAGCATAGACGAAATTTTTTATTATACAGACTCTACCATAGTACTTTCTTGGTTAAGGTTAGAATCAAGTAGTTTAAAAACATTTGTCGGAAATAGAGTAGCTTCTATCCAAGAAGCCAGTAGTATTAATCAGTGGAGACATGTTGCAGGTTGCGAAAATCCCGGTGATATCATTTCACGGGACATGAATCCATCTGATCTTTTAAATAGTAAATTATGGTTTAACGGGCCTTCTTGGCTTAGTCAAAATCAATATAACGAATTTAATAACTTTGAATTAAAAACAGAAAGCTTACCAGAAATAAAAAAGATATATTTCGCATAATGATGAGGTTATGTGGATTCACAATTTTTCCAATTATTGGAAACTTTTAAAGGCAACGTCTTATATGCTGCGCTTTTTAAATAAGGCAAAAAAAAATGATATTGCTAAAAATATAGATTTATCTATTACTGAAATTAACGAAAGTTTAAATCTAATAGTTAAAGTTGTTCAGATGCAATGTTTTGAAAATGACTTATATCCATTAAAAAATCGAAGTCTGTTTCAAAAAATAGTAATTTAAAGGCTTTAAACCCGTTTTTGTGTCCAGATGGGTTACTTAGGGTAGGCGGAAGATTACGAAATGCAAACCTTGAGTATGATCAAAAATTTCCGATAGTTTTAACTTATAAACATCATTTCACCTCATTAATTATTTTTGATGTATTTTTACTCAAGGAATCTATATTTTTTACAAAAAATGAAAAAAAGATACACATAAAAAAGTTGGGGGCTAAAAACTGATAGGTCCCCGTTTCGAACGCTCCTGGTTAAAATAAGTACATAAAAATAACATATGAAGATGGGCGTTATTAAGATTAGTTCATATGCAAAACCTCCTTGCTGTATCTCAAAGGGTTCCTGAGTTATTAAATAAAAACCGATTTTTTAGCCACATTTAAAGGAGCGTATCTCCCTTGCCACGCATTTTTAGACATATCTTTATAGGAACTTTGTGTCATATTTTATGATGTAGAATCGCCCCTTAAAATTTTATAATTTTATTATTTTTTATGTATACAGGGTTACGTTAAAAAAATTACATATGTACTTATACAGCAATAAAAAGAAATTGAGCAAAATTTCAGAGGGGGTGTATGTATGAAATTGAGATAAGAACGTTTTGTTTCGACCAATCCCAGAAGCTGTTACAATTACCTATATTGGTGGGTAAATCGCCCAATTGGTTTCTATGGAAACATACCAGTAGTTAAAGGTATGCATTTTGAAAGTTTGATGAGAATGTCAAATTGAAATTTTTCATGACAATTTGTCAAAAATATTTTTTAAGATGTAAACTGTTATATTACTACGGTCACTTCATCTGTACTTGGTTCGTTTTTGCTCTGGTTTTCGTTTTTTTCTTCCTTTCGGGTAGCGCCACACAACAAATGAAAATCGAAAATTTCCCCTCTTTTCCCCTTCTTCTTAGGGATACGAGATTTGGAATTTCATTTTATAAGGTTCCGGTGCCGGAGCTTAAAAAAAAATATATGTTACATTGATTACATTGATTTGACAATGTAAATTTTTTGATTTAGGCAGGTGTCAGTAGAATAGAATTTTGTAAATAATGTTTTATAAGTAAGATTTAAAACCCTAATTCCCATTAAAAATCTAAAAAATATACTTATCTATTAAATAAAATATATATATATAGAAAACTATGTATTATCTTAGCAATAATATAAGAGGATTTTAAAGCATTTTTTGAACAAGTATAGTCACTCCATATAGCACCAGCTCAGCTCACCTCACAAACGTGTAACTATTGACTTTCGTCAACTGACCTTCCAATAAGCTTAAGCCATTTTACTCTTTACTTTGTTTCTATTTCCTAAAGTAAAACATTTTTGTAAACATAATATATATTATATAAAAATATTTTAAAACCTTGTGACATGAAGAATTGTGGCCGACTATACAGTAAGGTTGCTCTTTTTGCGGAATTATCAATTATTAAATTTAATTCTACTTGCCTTAAATTAAGCTAGGGAGCAGAAATAATACTTTGTTCAATTTCTATAAAAGAAGGAAACCTATAGGTTGAGGGGAGAATAGGGACTACTTTAAGAATTGTTGTACAAAATATTTATCTGTGCCTTAAAACAGTGCTTTGGAAGTCGCTATAAGCCGGTGGTCCACAGAAGGTAGTATGCACTATCATAGCGCATGGGCATTTGGTCCGCGTCCAAGTGATATTATCATGCATTACTGTGTACTGTGTACCACATGGGGTATTATCCCCCTTCAATGCAACTTTGCCAACTCTTAAAAGCATTAAAATTTAATGTAGTAATATTATGTAATAAATATACTTAATTACATAAGATTATAGTTTATTTTTATAATAATAATTAAGTAAGATTTATATTCAATAACAAAGAATTACAAAATAATTCTAGTCCTGAGTAGCGTAAGATTGGAATATGAGGCTAGAATTACTAATAATTTTCTTAAATTTCCAAAAAATAGATTTAATTTAAAACTATAAAAAGTATTTATATTATTTGTTCAGTCCTTATTTTTCCTTTAAATTGGGATCTATAAGTCATGTGAGTAGTATAAAAGACGGGTGCTTAAACTATTTCCTCTCTCTCTAACACATGCAATTTCCCATACGATGACGTCACGCCTACCATTCGCCCTCTCTCTCGCAAATTGGTTCGAATCTCTGCCGACAGATGGCGCCACATTCATAGATGGCGCTGCATCTCCGCGCCAACAGATGGCGCTGCATAATAAATCGAAAACCTTGGCAGCGTCTCCGCTGCATAATGGTGGGTTCTATGCTAACATCTGATGTTCATTCATAGATGGCACCTCCTCCAATTTTCAGATTTCTTTTTTTTTATGGGTTTGCGTCTCTGCTAAAATGATATACGAGGGCGAGGGCTATTCAAAAATATGATTTTGGATTTTTTTTTTAAATTTTAAGCGGGAATTTTAAAGGATGTATTTAAAAAAAAATCAAAGCCAGTGGCTTATCTCAAGGGTGTATCTGAAAAAAAAAATCAAACCAAGGGGCGTATCTAAAAAAAAAAAATCAAACCAAGTAACTAAAAAAAAAAAAATTATGCCAAGTGGCATATCTAAAATCAAAAGCTGTGTATACCTAAGGACGTGTCACAGAAAACTTCATGCTAGACCGAAAGCTCCAAGAGCTTTTGACAGACCCATCGAAAGCTCAAAAAAAGCTCCGAAAGCTCGAAAAGCTCTACTTCTATATGCCCCTTATTTGATTTGTTTTTTCAACGAAAATTCAAATAACTGCGAGCTTTTAACATTAAAAGTTTCCACCAGCCAGCAAGCCAGCCAGCCAGCCAGCCAAGTAGACCTTGTGTGTGTGTAGTGTCTATCGTTTTATCTCGATCAAAGGAATAAAATAAACAACGAGTTTTCAATCTCAAAATAGCTCACACTTCCAAACAGACATTTTTTTTTCATTTAGTAGTAACTGATTATATACAAAAAATTATTTTATTTCTGTTTTAAGTTGCATTTTTTATCTCTAGTTTTATTGATATTTCGATAACAATGTGATCTTTGTATAGTATACAAAAATGTGCGTGTGTATTTATATAGAGGTTAATAAAACTTCATACCTAATTGTATACATTTACTTAATTAGTTATGCAAGATAAAATTTTATTATAGTTTGTCCGTATCACGTTCTACGGGGGTTATTCAAAAATATGATTTTTATTTTTTTTTTTAATTTTAAGCGGGAAATTAAAAAAAACTATCTCCAAAGGATGTATTTAAAAAAATCAAACCAAGTAGCGTAAACTAAAAAAAATCATGTTTTTTGGGTTTAAAATAGGGTTGTCAAAATTCCTCTAAAAAAATCAAACAATTTTTTAAAAATGCCTAATTTTATGATGAAAAAAAGTAAATTATACTTTTAAACTAATTTTAGTTGGCATAAATAAAAATTTACCAAAATTAAAAAATTAAAATCTTAAAAAAACATATTTAAAAAAAATAAAAAATATACAGTTAAATGGAGAATTGTATAAGCTTTAAAATGATGTATCACACGACCCTTCTTTACATTAAAAAAATTCCCCCCATGTCCCCCTGCACACATTTTAAGGGTAGAGGGGAAGGGTAACTTTTTGGACCGCTCTGTATAGTTTATATATTTTTTAAAACAATGAGCTCTTTGTTCTATATGTTTTAATATAAAGATAGCCGTTTTTTTACTTAATTAAATTATAATATTTATTTCACATTTATCAAATATCTGTTTTGCCAGTAATTATGACTATGTAATTGGATATAATTGACATGACTTCTAAGATATTTACAACCACCAAAGGAGTAAGGCAAAGAGGAGTGTTAAACCCTTTACTGTTCATAATTGTTATGGACTATTTGGCTCAAAAAGTTGAGGAGCTCGTCTCGGAGTTCGAAGACTCGAAGCCGTCGTCATTAGAGAGCTGATGTTTGCAGATGATTTGGTGTTACTGCCTGAGAGTTTGGAGCATTTGCAGAGAATCCTAACAGCGTGGAATAATGTTCTTAGTGCCAATGGTCGGAAGATAAATGTAGTCAAAACTGAAGTGATGGTTGTATCAAAGAACAGTGCTAAAGTTGAAATAAAACTGGAGGATGAAGTAGTTCAGCAGGTGGATGTGTTTAAGTATTTGGGAGCGAAAGTGGAGCGCAGTGGAGATATGAAATATGAGGTAAATACAAGGATTGCGTCAGCCACAAAGGCATATTATGCTATGAGTTCTTTTTTTGGACATAAGGAATTAAGTAAAATATCAAAAGTGCGTGTCTTTCAAAGTGTTCTTGTCCCAATTTTATTGTATGGAAGTGAGTCATGGGTGTTATCAGAGAAGCAAAAGTCAAAAGTGCAAGCTTTGGAGATTAAAGTATTGAGGAGAATTGAAGGTGTGACCAGAAGAAATAGAATAAGAAATGAAGAAATAAGAAGAAGATTAGGCGTGAAATCGGTTTTGGAAAAAATAGAGAGTAACTTACTAAGATGGTTTGGACACCTAGTGCGTATGACGGAAGATAGGATAGTGAAAAAAGTGTGGGAGATGGGTGTGTATGGAAAAAGAAGCAGAGGGAGGCCAAGAAAGAAGTGGAACGAGGACCTTACCTGGGGCAACGCTATACAGGTTGCTAGAAATCGACAGGGGTGGAGGAAAATACACCAGGCAGCAGCTCCAGCACCTATGGGTGCACCTCGACACCCATAAAGGGTATAAGAGGTCGAGATTAAGTAAGTAAGTAAAAAAAAAGTAAACTAAAACCCAAATCCTAAAAATTAGCCTGTGTGTAATTTTTTTTTAATGTTTTCTAAATTGTTTTACTACTAGTCTTTACAGATCTAAGTAATTTAATTGGACTTTTTTTTAGATTGTCCTTTCACTTTTACAAATGCGTTTAGTATGACAATTTATTTTTCTGACAAAAAAAAATATATATTTTTTTTTTGAAAGGATATCACGTATTTTTAATTAAAAATAAAGCAGAACTCTAAGCCATATTTTCAAAAAAAGTGCAAACAAAAACAATAAAACTGGTTATATCTCAAAACATCTAATTTGCAGATAGGACAACTTGTCTTGGGAGTATAATATTTATTTGGTATTTATTTAATATATGTTTGTTTAATCCAACTATTATGACTGTTATCAAAGCCCAACCACTTAACCAGCAACTTTGTACCTTTTTTTTACTAATTACTCTTTCTACAAGATAAACATGGGGTTCTTTTGTTTTCAATAATTCTTCGGAATAAAAACTCCCAGCAATAGGTTTGGATTGCTGATCCTTCTCCAATAAATAAGTTGTTGGATTTGTAATATTAACTCTTACAACTTTAAATAATTCTGTAGTCCAATTAAGTGTATAGCCCTTATCAAAAACATGTTTTGATTTACTTATTCAAATCACATCTCCAACATTAAATTTTTTTATTGTACCAATTTTTATGTGATCAGTATACTGATTTTAAAATTTTATCTTCATTTTTACGTGTTATATTTAAAGGTTTCATTTTTGTAGTACGATGCACTTTATTATTATACTCTGTTTTACATAACTTTTTATGCCATTCATAAGATCCATAGAGACTGAATATTTTGTATAGTTTTTCCTTGAGCGTTCTAATTACACGTTCTGCCATTGCTGCTTTTATTACAGTATAAGTACTGTAATGATTTATTTTATATGTTTTTGTTACATTTGGTGTATTGTAAAATTCTTTTCCCTGATCCGATTGTAAGCTTTTTTTGGGCATCTCTTGCTACTGATTACAATACTCTCAAATGCATTTGTTACTTCTAATCCATTTTTGGTTTTCAGTGGTCTTGTCCATAGAAATTTCGAAAAACAAACTATAACTATCAAAATATATTTATATCCCTGGTTCTCTTTGGAATAGTTTTTCATATCTGCAATATCTGTCTGCCATAAATCATCAATTCCCTTAATTATTGTTCTTCTTCGTTTAATTTTTTTTACCGGCCTGTGTATTTCGTCGACAATGGTTTTTTTTTTCGATTCGATGACATATTCTTTTTTCTTCATTTTGAATTAAATTTGTTCCGAAAATATTAATGGTTTGTTGCTGTTATGTATTACATTATCAGCTCTGTTACACAGCCTGTTAAAACAGCCTGTTTAAATAGGGTTGTTTATACAGAACTTTTTTAACAAGGCTGTTAAAGCAGTATGAAATTATCAAAGCCTTTCCAGTAACGATCCATATTCAAATCGAAATCTTTGAAAACCACTCAAAATCCATATTTATCTTTCCAACATAACATACACATAGTTTTGAACATGTCAAATCTCATTCAGTAGATAATTTTATTTATTTAAAATATTATATTAGTTTTCAGTAAGGAAGCTTTTTCTGAAGGGGTTAATTTAAAGTCGTGGGGATTAGAGCAAAATGTATAAAATTATATTTTTTCGTATGTATTATGTAAAGTGAACTTTCTTCAATAGTTGCGTGTGTATTTTTTTAATTTAAAGTTGTAGTTTATTTTTTATAAATATTTTTCCGGAAGGCTACGGATAGCTATTAAATGGATTTTTAACTGACTAAGGCGGTCATTCTTCTAATAATTTTGACATATCTCAAATAGCATGTCAAACTGAAAAATTAGAAATCCATAATTAAAAAACTAAAAAAAAAAAAATTATTAAAGCTGAATTATGGATATATATTTAAAAGAACATGGACAATGAAAATAAAAATATTTAAAAATAAAATTTTGTAGAGAAGTAATATACTTCTCCACAAAATTTTAATAAAACTATAATAGTTTTAGTGAAAACCGAGGTGAAAACCAGAAAAAATGCTTATAAAAAATTTTAATGGAAATTTTTTTAAACCACTATATCAGAACATGGTATTATTACTACAAATAACGAACCAAGATCCTGTAGCATGGTATTATGCATAATATGGCTTTGTATTGTTAAAAAAATAAGACTGTGTTTAAAAAAGTAATTCATTTATTTGTAATAAAAACATAATATACAGCCTGTTCCAGAACTCGCGTACCGAAATTTGAGGGTATATTAAAAACCCTCTGGAAAATATGAAAAAAATTAAAAAAAAAATCTTCAATACTAATTAAAAAGGAAGCTATTTAATCTGACCAATCCTGTTGCTGATGTTAAATTACCTAAAAATTAGTTTTTCCCTACTTATTAGTAACTATGGTTGCATTTTAATGGTTGACTCGTGCATTGTTTAAGACTTTCAACTTTAGAATCTTTTTAGGTTATTATATTTTGACAAAACCGACCGACAAATATTCTATTTTTATAGGGTCACTCCATCCGGCGGTGGTTTTATGATACCCGTCTTAGACGGCAGCAACAAACTGCCGCTGCAACTCCATTCAGCGCGCTGAATGTAGTGTTTTTTTTTATTAGAAACTCAGATCTTTTAATTGATTTACTGGCTATAAATTCTTAATCCAAATTAATAAAATAAAAATATAATAACTGAATTTTATTTATTTATTTCAAAGTAATGAACATAGGAAAATTTTTTATCGGTATTCCGAAAAGAGAACATTCTAGCTAGAATGTAATTTTAAAATTGGTGCAGAGGGCAAGGAATTTTGGAAGTTTAAACGCAAACAGAAAAGTGGTTGGAGACACTTAGCGAAATGCAAAAACTGTTGATAATAAAGAAGCTGTCATTTAGACTTTTGAAGAATAATCTGGAACAAGCATTAGTATCGTGGCAAGAAATCTTGATATGTCTGTCCTGTGTTTAATGAACTCTAAAAGATGAAGAAACGCATTATTTTTAGCAAACTCGCGTTCAATGTATGAAGCATGCTAAAGAATATGTTCAAAATGACCTCCACCAACTTGAACACATAAAGCAGCTCTTTTTAACAGACTTCTCCTGGCATTAATAATCATATTTGGAGTTACTGACTCAAGCGCTTCATGTATTCGGTCTCCTAGTTCTTCTAAAGTGTCTGGCATATTTCTATACACTAAATTTTTTACATGGCCCCATAAAAAGAAGTCCATTGGAGTGAGATCAGGGGATCTAGGTAGGAGGCCACCTTCTGGGACCCCCACGGCCTATCCAACTGTTTGGAAAACTGATGTCGAGTTGGCTTCTTGCCGTTTCTGAGAAATGCACTGGACAGCCATCATGTTGAAACCTGATGTTATCCACATTTGCCAACCTTTGAAGTGGGATGTCATCAATAAGATTTTCCACTTCATCCCTTAAGAAGTTACTGTACACAGTGCCACCCTGCAATTTTAAAGTTTTAAGAAATGTGCACCAAAAGTTTTTTTTAGATTAATAAAATAGGTTTATTGGTTATTAAAAATCGCTATGTCTAAAAATCGCAACAGATCCTTTTGATATTTTTTTTCAATTATTACCATTTTTGTCAAAATAACGATATTTTTTGAATTTTATATTAAAAAAATAATTAACTGTATCAAAGTATGCTACGATTTCATTGTGGCACATCTTTAAAATCAATCAAGGCATACTTTGATTGAGTTCAATTCATTTAAATTAATATACATAATAGTATAATATTTATGTACAAGAAATACTATAAATATTTTAACTAATTTTAAAGCGCCCTCTGTTCCCAATCACACGAACCACATTAACATGTGTATGTATTGCACATATCATACAATTAACATATCTAGTAACCCATGATATACCAGAAAACAAAAACAAAAGCGCTTAAACTGTCATATTTTTATAACCAAGTATGCTTTTTACCTTAGTTTTTTACATATTAGAATTATTTCTCAGTTGAATTATCGCAGTTTTTCAAAATATTAAGATTTTATTGGTGAAAATGGCTAGTCATACAACGATAAAGTGTAGTCATGAAGAAAACACAACGAACTAATAACTCTTCTCTCTAGAATAGGCATTTCATTTATAAAAACTGACAAAATCGTAGCCAATATATACATTTGTCTGTCTTACTCGCACAGCTTTGTTCTACCAGAGACAACAATAACAGTTACTGGTAACTGTTATTGTTCAGGCCTGAATATACCTACTATTTGTTTACAAACAAACCGAGATGTTGGCGATACTTTATATTAACGGTATGCGTATTCTAGAGAGAAGAGTTATTAGTTCGTTGAGAAAACAGGAAAAAAGTGTGTGTTAGTTGTGGTTTGAAAATAACTTTTGGCAAAGACAATTCTAAGAAGTTTCTAATAAGGGAACGTTCAAGTATTACGTAACGAATATTGTACCAAAATTCATACACTTCATACCCCGGTTCTCGCGTTATTATAGATAATAGAGATTTCATATTTTGGCTACTCCCCCTAACACACCCCCTGTTAGGGTAGCCAAAATACGATATATCTACAGCCTTGAATAACGCGAGAACCGAGGTACGAAGTGTATGAATTTTGGTATATTTTGCGTTACGTAATACTTGTACGTTCCCTAACTGTGAAAATTAAGGCAAGTAATATTGGGAATAGGACATCAATAAAAAACTTAGATTAAGCAGTAACTAGTTTCGTCATTTAATTTGACTTTCTCAAACTGATCTAAAAAACAATAAAAAACACTTATAGAAAATTCATAGACATAGAACTATAACTATAAAAAACTTTTATAAAAGAAAAATTGCATATATTACCTTTGCTCTCATTAAAACTTAAATTTGAACATTAAAAATAAATAAATACACTACAATTACATAAAACATTAAACAAATTTTGTAAGACACGCACAACATTCAAACGTCAATTATTTACTAATTTTTTGCGTCAAAGTGATAAAAATATGTATACAAGGTAGACTATGGAATTTAATAAAATTATTTGGTGAAGGTGCATCATTATTATTAATAAATTTATACCTTTTTAATTTTGTACACTATTAGGTATTTTGTAATATTTTTTATATTCGTTTAACAATCCTGCATAACCTATACTTAAATTGTTTGTGTCAGTTTTTAAGTTTACATTGTTAATTAATTTTATAAAAATCATTTCACTTATATTACGTCTTTGTTTTTTTTTCCTCCTTGTCAAGTATAAGCATCTTATCAAAATTAAAATCATGATTTTTTTCAAAATGGTGGATGGCTAAAGCAGTTTTATCTCTTTTGTTCCTGTGTTTTTCATGGCAACTATTCTTATGCTGATATTTTCTTTTTTTCCAATATTGTAAACTTTGTCCTACGTAATAAGTATCTTTACAAGTTATACAAGGTATTGCATAAGTAATTTTTGTTTGGTAATCATTACTTATAGGGTCTTTAAGTTTGCTATAAAATTCTTGGGTAGTTCTAATATTATAAAATCCTAATTCTAAGTTATAATTTCTAAAAAACAGTCTTAAATTTTCTGACAAGGCCTTAATATAAGGAAATCTACAATAAATCTTATTTTCTTTTTTATTATTTAAACTAATATTTCTATTATTACTATAATCACTAATCACCCTATTAATAAATTTTATTGGATAATTATTTAATTTTAACAAAGATCGTATTTTAACCAGATTTTGATCATAGAAAATAGTATCGCTTAACATTCTATTTCTGTGCAACAAATTTTTTATAACAGCTACTTTATGTGAAATGGGATTATTTGAATTATAATTTAATAATCTGCCACAATTTTTGGGTTTAGTATACCAATTAGTAATAATTTTATTATTTTTTCTAATTACATTTATATCCAAAAAAGGGATAGAACCATTATTTTTCCTTTCTATGTTCTATTAATGTTCAAATTTAAGTTTTAATGAGAGCAAAGGTAATATATGCAATTTTTCTTTTATAAAAGTTTTTTATAGTTATAGTTCTATGTCTATGAATTTTCTATAAGTGTTTTTTATTGTTTTTTAGATCAGTTTGAGAAAGTCAAATTAAATGACGAAACTAGTTACTGCTTAAAGTTTTTTATTGATGTCCTATTCCCAATATTACTTGCCTATATAAAGAACTGATATGTGAGTTTTTAAATCCAAACTTTAATGAGTGTGAAGACAAGTACCCTCTTTCTATTTGTACTCATTGTAGAATATATTTGGCTGGGGAGTCTATTCACAGAGAATTCCTTACTGTCTGGAATAAACACAAAATGAATAATGTTGACGACCCACGCTATGGTCAGCAACTTTTAAAGGCAGTTATTGAATTTTCATCTAATAGGATATAATTTAGTTTTTAAGGTAACGTTTTTTAAAAGTTTTTAGTTTTTAGATGTTTAAGAATCATACAATACTAATTTGCAATTTAATTCAGCTATTAAAGCGCAATAAATGATATTTAATAGGATTTATAATTGTTTAAACTTTTTTTTAGGTTCACTGAAGGGCTCACTAGCGTAATTTTTTTTAAATAAGTTTATTAGGCGAGATAATACGTTTAAAAGAGTTAAAAAAAAATGAAAATAAAAAAAATATTAAAATAGGCTTTAAATTATCAAAAGGAACTGTTGCGATTTTTAAACATAGTGATTTTTAATAACCAATAAACCTATTTTATTAATCTAAAAAAAACTTTTGGTGCACATCTCTTAAAACTTTTAAAATGCAGGGTCGCACTGTGTGTAGGTTTCGCCATTCAATCTGCCAGGAAACTCATGGGGTCCAACCTAAAAACAAATATTTTAAGCATTTTATGGTGGTTTATTTCTCAAAATAACTTACTATAGCATCTCCCAATATTCCGGCCCAAATATTCAAGGAAAACCTTCGTTGGGGATTTCCTTGTCTGAAGGCATGGGGATTTTCCTGTCCCCAAACATGAGAATTCCTTGAATTAAAAAAACCATCTCTTTGAAACCCAGACTCATCCGTAAAAAGAATGCTTTTTACAAAGTTTTCATTTTCTTGATGTTTCTGCAACAGCCATGTGCAAAATTCGACTCGTAAAGGATAGTCCTCCAATGTCAAGCATTGTACTCGAGTGTAATGAAAGGGATGCATTTTTTCATCTTTTAGAATTCGTTGAACAGAGGTCTTAGACATATCAAGATTTCTAGCCACGATACTAAGACTTGTTTCAGGTTCTTCTTCAAAAGCCTGAATGACAGCTTCTTCATTATCAACAGTTCTTACAGTTCGCGGATCGCCTCCAATCTCTTTTTTGTTTGGAGTTAAATTTCCAGAATTTCTTGCCCTTTGCACCAATCTTAAAATAACATTTCTGCTAGGATGTTCTCTATTGGGAAAACGAATAGAATATTCTACAGATGTAGCTGAAGCACTCCGGCCACACTCGCCATATAAAATTAGCATTCGCAATACTCTTCTGAAGTAAACATCATGAAAGTTTTGATATTTTTTTATGACATTAATAAATATTTATGTCACATTAATCACCATGTCAACCTACAGAATATGTACCTGCAATAATTAAATTTGCTTCCATAGCTACAAATTCAACCTTTAATGGTAATTTATAATCAGCAACAGTATTGGTTCACTAAAGCATTCTTATTTTTGAATTGAACGAAGATGGATTTTTTTTGAAATTTTTTTCATATTTTCCAGAGGGTTTTTAATATACCCTCAAATTTTGGTACGCGAGTTCTGGAACAGGCTGTATTTTTTCTTTAACCTTTTATCCTTTTATCATTTATAACTCAAATCTTGATTTATTTACCAATTTCTTAATTTTCATCATGTTACATCGATCCATGGAGTACCATTTTTGAATTTGAGTACATAACTTATAATTTTTGTTTTATTTAATATCCATTTTCCTCAAAATTTACATCTACAATTCATTTTTAACATTTTTTCTTTTAACTTTTAAATTAATTCGACATTTTATAGCATTTGGTTATTTTGAATACTTTTTAAATTGACAGATTATTTTTTGAGAAATGTCAAATAAAGAACATGCCTACTCAATTACTTTTTTATGTTAAAATATCAATTTATTGAAATCTGTACCCAGGTAGCAAAATAACATGACATTCACGTGAAAGCCACGTTAATATGTGACATGTGATGTTAAGATTGTAGTCTCATTTAACAAGAATGTAGCATGGTGGGGATGTCCTAAGTCCGCCCCTAATAACATCACACAATGACATCCCGAAAATAACGTGTTTGTGACATCATAAATCCACATTCCTGTTATATCTAATATCTTATGGATGCCGTTACTGTTACTTTAATATTTAAATAATATCCTAGGATATTAGCTTTTTCTAAATTAAAACCATTAAAAACGCTATATCCCTATAAAAAAATCGGATTTAAAATCAATCAGTAATTGAAACAATCACATATTGAAACATATAGATTCTAAATACGAAATTGCAGATTAAGCGGAGAATATATTCCTTTAATCCGTGTCCGTGGTCTTGAGAAGCCCGGCAGAGCTCCCTATCCATTGGAAATCGTATAATGTGTATACAATTTCCTTATAATAATTTACTCTATCAACATCATCTTATATCGATTTTTTTGCTTCGAACGTCGGTGAGAAGCAAAATAACATGACATTCTCGTGAAAGCCACGTTAATATGTGACATGCGATATATTCACAGCGTTGCTAAATATTTGTTATTAAATAACATGGTTGTCACGTCACACGTGTTACGTTGCAAATGTGATGTTAAATACATGTTATTTTTCAATATTATGTGATGTTATGATTTAGTTTAAAAATACACCCAAAAGTGATGTTAATTTCTTGTAATATAACATCCCTTGCTACCTGGGTAGGCTTTCGGAAAAATATAAATAAGAAATAAACTAAAATTAAAAACTAAACGTACTCACCTATTGAAGAACATAGGTCACTAAACATAGTGAAGTCGGAAAGTTTTCATATTATATATTTTGCTCTAAACCCCAGAGCTTAAAAAAAACCTTCAGAAAAAGCTTCATTAATGAAAAATAAATAAATATTTTATATAAATAAAAATATCTTCCAAATCATACATGTTTTAAGCACATTTATTCCAAATTTGGTACGGATCGGTCAAAAGGCAAAAAAAAAATATTACGGTTTAAAATTTATTTTTTTTTATTAATTCTTACTCTGTATTAATGGAAACATAATAACCTAGTAAGAACTATTTTTTTAAACAATTCAGGAAAAATATGAAAAGAGTTTTCATTAAGTTTGACTCTAAAAAATAAGGCCTAAGGGAGTTACTATTCTTCAAATTTTACTAAAAATATGGTTTTTGTTTAATAACACTTATTAAACCATAATAACCATTAATATCTTATAATATAACTGATAATATTATCGTCAATAACATATCAACAGATGGATAATAAAGAAAGATGTAATACAAACTCGGTGCATGGGACTAGCTTACCCATCACTGGTTTAAGTACAAAGCTAAGAAATGCCAATCGTGGCGCCTCTTAATCAACTTAGCTGTGAATTAGATTCAGAAGATAACTGATAATATAACGTATAATAACTATAAACAACTCGAAATCGTTTCATACCAGATCGGTTCGGATTGATAGGATCGGAAATTAAATTAGTACTTCTAGTAACAACCCTGTTTTGACAGCCCGACAATTACATTAACAGGCCTAACTGCTTTAATAACCCTGTAAATCAGGGTTGCTTAAACAGAGCCGTTTTGACAGCCTGACAATTACATTAACAGGTCTAACTGCTTTAACAACCCTGTAAATCAGGGTTGCTTAAACAGAGCTGTTTAAACAGAGCCGTTTTGACAGCCTGACAATTACATTAACAAGTCTAACTGCTTTAACAACCCTGCAAATCAGGGTTGTTTAAACAGAGCTGTTTTAACAGAGCCGTTTTGACAGCCTGACAATTACATTAACAGATTTAACTGCTTTAACAACCCTGTAAATCTGGATTGCTTAAACAGAGCTGTTTAAACAGAACAGAAGCAGTTAGACCTGTTAATGTAATTGTCAGGTTGTCAAAACAGGGTTGTTACTAGAACTGCTTTAACAGCTCTGTTAAAACTGTTTGATATATATGGGTCAAAATCAAATTTTTACTACTTTCTTGTCCCCACGCTAAAAAAAAGTTATTCAATTATTTTTTTTTTAAGAATCTTACATATTTTAGTACTACTCAAATGGTTTTATTTGAAAACTTAAAATACAGTGTAATAAATATTTTATGTTGAGAGAAAATATTGGTTTAATAGTAATTTTTATCGAAATTTTGTTGTCCCCAGCAACATTTATATACATATTTATTTTATGTGTACAAAGTGTAGCATTATATTTACTTCTTTCTAATTATTTTTTTAAAGACACTTGATAGTGTTATTATTTTATAAACTAAGCAAAGCTTTTGAGATCCAACAAAAAAAAAATTGGTATCAATAATAAGTTTGTAACAAAAAAAATCATCATCACATCTACGTGGCAAAACGTAGTCGTTTATTACATTACAATGAAACGTTTTATCACATATCGTCCACTAAAGGCTCTAGTTGTCTAACTCCAAATTTTTCAAAAATGACACTTTTATCAAATTTGCTTCATTATCTGATTACCAACATACTTCAAAAAAAAAAGTTGCATTAACCAATATCAGCCTCAAAAAATGCAAAAATGTAAATATTTTAAGTCGCTAAGTGTCTAACTCCATCATATGATTGTGAGAAAACAATTAAATGAGAACTGTCACTAATGTCAAACTATTTCTCGACAACAGAGGATCCCGTTTCAAATATTTGTTAATTTACTGTTTGATGATAATTATAATTATTGCCATTAATAATGTTGGTCCCATATTCCGATACAGAAAGTGAAAGTGAAAGTGAAAAAGTTTTCGAAGTGCGTCAAAAAAGGAAAAGATGTAAAAAGACGGACGTCGATGAAAATGAATGGAGAAAAAAAAAGCAAAAAATAGATCGGGAAAAGGGCCTTCCATTCCAAGGAAAAACATTAATTAATGAAAAATGGATTGTCATTGATCGAGAAGAAAAAAAGCTAAAAAGTTGTCAGTTGCGTACATGAAGGAAACTCTATTTTACAATGCAAAGAATTTGAAGAATTAAATATAAAAATATAATTTTTTTGTAATAATATTACGCGATATAATACGATAGGTATCCTCTTTTATCTTCCCTTGGAGTTAGACCATTAGTGTGTTAGGGACCATTCTTACCCCTAACAAAATTATAGAGGGCGCTCTAGTACGCACGCGCCTACTTAACCCACTCTAGAAAAAGAGTCTGAGACAGGGGGTATCATCTGGTATTACAGACCTAGCAACAAGGAATTAATAGTTTCGCATACCATTCTTAGTTGGCGCTGGGTGTTTAATTCGTGATGTTCGAGATATAAAAAAACAAGGTTGGCTCGCACCCCTCAATCCCCTCGTTGAATTTAACTATTTATATGTTTTTATTTTTATTGTTATTATTTATTATTACATTTTTAACGTCTTTAAACATGTAGTTTATTATAATATAATGTTTTTTCTGTTAAAATATAATGTTTAAGTATGTTGAGCTAACCTCTTCTACTCACCAACCTTGGACCGTCACGATTTATGTTTGACATAACCTATAATTACTTAGTTGCTTTTGGCGCCCGTTCTTGAACAAATGAATAAAAGTAAGTAAAAAAGTTAAAAAGTTTGCAATAATTATAGATATAATCCAAAATAACAATTATGTTTAACTAATTACAGTACTATGGGATGAATAAAGGAATGTTTGATTGGATAGATAGGTGATAAAAGAAGTTAGTCAAAAGCAACAACGATCATAATTTTTTTTAGAAAAAGTAAGTACACCTGAATTTGTTTAAATACATTAATAAATATCGCTTAAAATTGTTTTATTTACTACTAGAATGCCCTTGAAAATTTTAATTTGTCATGAAATTTTTTCTTTTTTGGAAGGTCACAATTTAGTATTTGTTTTTTGTTATTGCGAGTAATTTTAAATAAAATAATTACTATATATGCCATACAGGCATGTGCATAAAGGGTACAAAGTTTCTATTAGTGTCCAATCAGCCTTTAGAAAAAAAGTATAAATTGACGGGCCCTATTTGGATTCAACATGAACTTCGACATAAAAAATATTTCTCCAGCCAGCCTCTATCAAGTGTATAAGAAAATTAACATACAATACCAAAATGCCCCACTTTTATTTAGTTTATTTTAGTTTTGTTAGTTCAATACGGGGTCTGGTCTATAGGGACCTTCGTGTTAACCACACAGACCTCCTTATTTGTTGCTTTGTTTTATTTTTCTCGACGTTTTATATCCAAAAAATATGATTTCCGCCAAAAAAAAAATTCTGTCTGTCTGGGACAACAGTAACTCGAGAGTGCTTTAAGCTAAAGACTGCAAACAAGGACTATTGGTTAATAATAATAATTCATTTTTATTGAACCATTCGAAAATATAAAAAATTCATTACAGGCTCATCCTCTAAATTAGTTCCTAAATTAATTACATAATATTTGATTATTCAAAGTCTAGGCTGGATTGTTTTTGGTCAAAATCGGGTTGGGGTAAGGGAGTAAAATGAGGTAAAAACAAGCATTTATTTTATTTCGTTTTTGAAAAAGAAAAATTTAGAATTTTTTATTTTTGTTTTCATTTTTTCGTTTTTCAAATTGTATTTTTTGTTTTAATGAACCTAGACCTAGAGGGGAATGTATTATTTTGTTGGCAGCAGTTTTTTTATAAAGTAAAAAAAAACTGTTTTTTTTTATTTTGTCAACAGCTGTTTTTTTTGTTATTTTAGGCCCAGTAAGCCCCATATGCTCATAATTTCTTTAAAAAAAATATTGTCACCCTCAAATAATAACTACCCTAATTTCACACAACACTAATCCGGAACCACACAACTATACTGCCCTGCTACGCTAAAAAGCAGTAACTCCATTTGTCGCATAGCAGCGTTTTCAAAATATTACATCAGAGTTGACGTGAAAACGTCGCTATGCGACAAATGGAGTTACTGCTTTTTAGCGTAGTAGGGCAGTATAGTCCAGCCACACACCTATAGTCCATGAGCAGCGTATTTAAAAAAATATGTAAAATTTGTCGCCGTAAACCCCCTATACACCAACTTTCATAAAAAATTGTAAACATTTTAAAATAATTACTCCCCGCCACCTAGGGGTTGAGTTAAAACATGGACTATAGTTGTGTGGCTGGACTATAGTTGTGTGAAATTACGGTAACTATTCGTTAGTAACGAAGTCGTACTTGTCCAATTATTTAAATACCTCTTGCTTTTTCAGGAAAAGTTGGAGACAAGGCAAGACGGATAAAGGAGTTACAATTCAACTTAATAGAATCCTAGGATATCAGGTGAATTCTTTTCATAATAGTTTTTACTAGCATAGTGAAAATGTCTTACTTAAGATTAGTCCCAAATAATCCCATAAAATATAGTTGTAAATACCCCAACTGTTTCAATGGTTATAGAGTAAATTCAAACAGCAATAAACACTTTTATAGTCTGCCCACTAAACAACCCTTGCGACAAACCTGGCTAGATGCTTGTCATTTAAAAGAACCTTTGCCTAGATCATACATATGTGAAGATCATTTCAGTGATAGAGATTTTTCTTCTTTATCCAGACAAAGGCTTTGCAAAGCAGCTGTGCCCATAACATACAATCCTTCCATTGCACCTTCTAATCCTCAATTAGAAGAGGAAGTACCTTCCATTGAACCTTCTAATTTTCAATTAGAAGTGGAAGTTCCTTTGTACAATCCTTATAATGCACCTTTTAATCCCCAATTAGAAGAGGAAGTACCTTCCATTGCACCTTCTAATCTTCAATTAGAAGAGGTGGTACCTTCCGGAATGGCCATTTCATCTTCTGATCTTCCATTAGAAGATGAAGTATCTATAACTGGCCATCCCATAAATGTAGAGTCTACTTTAAATACTCAAATTAATGAAATAGAGGTTGAATTCGAAGTAGTTGGCCATGGCGTTTCCACTAATGTAGATGAACATAATTATGCTTTTTCTGACGCTGTCATTCAATCGGATCATGAATATTCGAGACCGGATCAATTTTCTTTTTTAAACGATGACTTAAGGGAAAGTGGAGAATGTAAGGGACAAAAAAGGGGAATTCTTGGTCAAATTAAAAAGTCAAAAAAAGAGCTTACCGATTCAGAAAAAATCATGTATTCTGTACATAGAAATACTTCTTCAAAGTTGTCAAAGTTACAAAAACTTCTTACCATTGAAAGAGAACATTTAAGGGAACTTAAAGAACTACATGATGCAAATAGATTTAAATTTATTGAAGAGGACTTAAATAAAGTTACAAAAGATTTCATTAATTCACAGTTGCGAAATTTTGATAAAAAACCTAAAGGCCGAAAATGGACTGACGAAGACAAATCTTTTGCTCTCTCCATGTACAAAACAAGTCCGAGATTATACCGTTATTTATCGTCCTATTTTTGTTTGCCCTCCGTGAGCACGTTAAAAGATCTTCTAGCTAAGATTCCTTTAAAAACAGGTATTAATGAGAATATTTTCCAAAGTTTAGAGTCACGGGTTTCAAAAATGTCCATCAAAGATCGGTATTGTATTTTAATGTTCGATGAAATGAAAGTAAGTAAAGGGTTCCATTATGAGCCTCGGGAGGACTTGGTTTCCGGGTATGAGGATATGGGCGAAGAGGGTCGCACTAAAAACGAGGCCGATCATGCATTAGTTTTCATGGTTAGAGGGATTCAGGCACAGTGGAAACAAGTTGTGGCTTTCTACTTCACTGCATCTACTATCGACACAGATAAATTAAAACCTATTATTTTAACTTTAATTAGTAGATTATTAAGTATAGGTCTAAATGTTCTTGCCACCACTTGCGACCAAGGTTCTACTAACGGCAGGGCTGTTAAGGAATTGTGCTATGAATATTCTGATAGACCTAGAGGTGAAATATATAGTCCACACTATTTTTTTGTTAATAAAAATAAAATTTGTGTACTTTTTGATGTTCCACATTTATTAAAAAATACTAGAAACTCTTTAGTACATCATAAACTTGTATATGATTCTTCAAAATTTGCAACTATGTCACATATTAAAGCTGCTTTTGACTGGGACCAATGTCAACCTTTTAAATTAATGTACAAACTAAATGAAAGTCACTTTAAGTTCCACGATAACTACATGAAAATGAGAGTAAAAATCGCTGCTTCACAGCTTAGTCACACAGTTGGTAGCACTTTGGGTAGAATGTCTACAGATCCCCGATTTGGGCAGGAATATTATAATACAGGAGCTTTTTGTATAAAAATTGATCAACTATTTGACTCTCTTAACAGTAATAATAAAAATGCTGAATTTGGTAAACCCTATAAATGTGCCTTCAGCAAAGGCTCACCCCATAAGAAATTTTATTCAGACTAATATCAGAAATGCAGTCATGGAGACTGATCAATATAGATTCAGGCCTTCAGGATGTCACAAGTATTTTCAAATTTATTAAAGGCTGGCAAACAACATTAAGATCAGTTCTCGTTATGTGGGATCAGTTAGAAAAGGCGGGATTTGAATATTTCCCATTAAGATTCCTCAATCAAGACCCAGTCGAAAATTTATTTTGTTGCATTAGACAGCACGGGGTTACCAATACAGATCCGACCTGTCACCAGTTCATTGCAGCATTAAAGTCGGTGATTATAAATAGGATGGCAAGGCCTGTCGCGAAGGGTAATTGTGAAGCAGACTCATGCACTCGTTTAGATGATTTGTGGGAATTAATTAAATCAAATCCTAAACCCAAAAACAAAAATTTAGATTCAACAGATTCAAACACAGACGGAGTGGCTTTGCATATCCCGGACTCACAGACAAGCACAACGACTTTAAACATATTAGATTCTTTTACGGCCTATTTAAACCAAGTTTCATACACAGAATTTGAAACCGTAGTATCCCAAATTAATTTTGCAGATATTGATGATTTACCTTTAAACAATGAGGCACTGGCATATGTTTCAGGATATATCCTGAAAAAAATGAATGTACCTGATTGTGATGAGTGTAAAGCTTCTTTATTCGCATCTGAGAAATCGGAACATCACGAATTTACCTCCCTTAAAGAACACGAGAAGGCAAAAGATCGGCTAAACTATGCTAGTAAAAATGTTATGATTTTTGTATCAACTTTTCATACTTATTTTTATGATTTTATGCACAAACGCGGCCACGAAAATTTAATTTTACAAAAATTTAGCCAAGTTTATTTTAATGAATTCTATTCAAAATTTATTTTTTGCACTGTTCATAACTGTCAGCAGTCCGCTTTTAATGTTTGTCTTCCATTTTTAACTTACAAATTTTTAAAGGATCTCAGTAAAGAAAATAAAAGTAACGCTGTTAGAGCTGGCCACGCTAGAAAAATGAAACGTTTTAAGCAAAAGTAATTGTCCACTTTCTTTTTTAGGAATTTCTTGGAAACCTATGATCTCTTCTGCCGTGTACCTGATATTGTACCTGAACGAAGGGTCCGTCACCTAGTAAAAAATGGGTAGTGATTTTCAATGATTTTCTGTAAGAATTCAGTAATGATTTCCGGCAGGAATTCTTAGTAAATCATTACATTTTAGTGAATTCTTAGAATTTCTGTGAATTCTTATAAGAAGTCGTATGAATTATAAGAATTCATATGACTTCTTAATGAATTTTTGTGATTTTTTAATGAATTCCTTCATTCTTATTTAATTCTAGTCAAAGTTGGTGGTGACTTCTTGCGTGACGGACCCTTCGTACATTCGTAATTAATTTATTTAGAATTTGTGTCCATTTAAAGAATTTTATTTTATTTTTCTTTTATTTATAAATTATTGTATATATTTTATGATTTAAAAAACAACTTTAATTTTTGTTATTTTTATGTAAATATTTTAAAAACAGAATGTTTGTTTGTTTAAAGAATTTTATTTTTTATTTTTTTTTATATATATTTTTGTATATATTTTATTATTTAAAAAATAAGTTTAATTTTTGTTATTTTTATGTAAATATTTTAAAAACAAAATGTTTGTTTGTTTAAAGAATTTTATTTTTTATTTTTGTATATATTTTATTATTTAAAAAATAAGTTTTATTTTTGTTATTTTTATGTAAATATTTAAAAAACAGAATGTTGTTTGTTTAAAGAATTTTATTTGTTGGTTTTTTTATATATATTTTTGTATATATTTTGTTATTTAAAAAATAAGTTTTATTTTTGTTACTTTTATGTAAATATTTTAAAAACAGAATGTTTTTTTGTAAATATTTTTGTGTAAATTGTACTGTAAATATAATTTTTCTATTAAAACCCGTGCTGGGTATATCTTGGGCGATGGGAAACTTTTAAATTAATAGGCTATGATGTAACAGCACCGGACTGGATATATATTTTTTAATATTGTATATACATTTTGTAAATTATTATTAAGTTTATTCAATTTTCTTTAATTAATTAATTTTTTAAGTAGCGCACATACTTACCTTCAGTGTAAGTATGGGTGGGACTGAGGTGGAGGGCGTCTCCTCTTTCTCATTAATATTGGTAATATCAATAATAATGTGAAATAGGTGAATTATTAATTATACTGTTCATATACATAATATGTATATTATTTTTAAATCATTTTCACTGAGAGATTTTTTACCACTTAAAGTGGAAAAACTGTTTTGTCACAGCTATTCAATAATTTGAATTTTTAGTTGCTGTTAGTATTCTGTTACTGATTTAACTATTTATTTTAAAATTATAGTATATCAACTTTTGTTTATAAATAGTTAAATTACTAATATACACAGGCGTAACCATGTCCAAATTTGGGGGGGGGGGGCTTGAGCCCCCTATATATATAATATATATATAGAGAGAGAGAGTGGTCCAAAAGTCACCCTCTCTTAACTTTTGAACGAGTTGAGATATCGACTTTTTAGAACTCCTTAATAAGGCAACTTAAACCATCTTTTAGCATATATTTCATACTTTCAGCTCTTAAAATGTGAGCAGGGGGCATGGGGGGACATTTTATTTAAATGGAAAGGGGGGTCGTGTAATACATAATTTAAAAGATTATGAGATTTTCCATTTAACTATATAAAAAAATAATCAGTTTTTTTTTAAATGACTAATTTCATGATGAAAAAACGTAAATTATACTTTTAAACTAATTTTAATTGACATAAATAAAAATTTACAAAAAAAAAGACTTAAACAGGGTGGTCACATGTCAGGGATGTCAGGGAATTTAATGTGTTTGGGAAATATCAGGGAAATGTCGGGGAAAGTTATTGAAAAAAAAAATGAAAATTCGGAATTTTATTTAAAAAAACTGGATATTTATTTTTTTTTGTTTTATTTTATCCCTTCTTTTTTCAATTTTTTTTTAACTTAAAACCAAAAAAAGTCAGGGAAATATCAGGGAAAAATATGAAAATTTGTCAGGGAAATTTTTTCAAAATCAGGAAAAAGTCAGGGAAACGTCAGGGAATTTTTCAAATAAAATTCTGTGGCCACCCTGTTAAGAAATCGATTTTTTTAGCACAAAAAATTTAAAATTCAAAACCTAACCCCCCCTCCATGTCCCCCCCAGTTACGCATATGAATATACATAATATGTATAATATAATATTATATTCAATAGAAAATATAGTAGCACAACTGAAAAAACTGTTAATCCATGACTGCTGAATAGCCTGCCCAAAATTTACATGTAGTGAATAGTTTCTCATATATTTATATACATATTATCACAATAGTGAGTATAGTAATACAGACAGGCACGTCGATAGGGGCGGGGGGGTTTGGAGGGGGTGATTCCTCCCCCGGCCCGGAGTTTCTGAGGGGGCCCGGATTTTTATGAGGGACCCGTTTTTTTAGTGTGGGGCCCGGTTAGGGGTGACCTTTTTTTTAGGGAGGCCCCGGATTTCTTCTAAGGGGCGCCGGATCGGGACGATGATCTTTTTTTTTTTAGTTATCAAAATCAAAACTAATTCCAGAGCGTGTCCTCCCCTTTAACTTTTGAACTGCTTAGGATATTAACTTAAAATTTTGAAAACGTACATAACATAGTATATTATGCTTATGGTTAAACCCATATACTTTTTTGGTATATATTTGATATGCTTAGGGGGCCCAATAGGAAACTTTTTTAAGGGAGGTCGTGTGATACATCATTTTAAACCTTTGGTAGAACCGTCAGCAGAGCCGGCCTTTTTATGAATCAAGTGAGCCCCCTGCTTCAGGGCACGAACCTAGAGGGGCGCCGTCAAGGGGCGTTTTTTTCAGCCTGATTTTCTTTTTTGCTATTTGATAGAAGCGCCTTGTTTTGATATAAACCGTCAAGAACAAAGCTTTTTTCCTTGAGGGTATTTTTTAGTGCTCTGTTTTCTTTTGTAGGGCGCCAAGTTGTCAGGGACAAAGTTTTTTAGAAGGCGAGACTTTTTTTTCTTATTCGGTATTTTTTTTTCTTATTCGGCATTTTTGCCAGTCACACCCCCCAACGAAAATCCGGCCCTGGTCACACGACCCTCTTTCCATTAAAAAAAAATGTTCCTCCTTATCACCCTATCTCCATTGTGCCCCCTAAGCATATATATACCAAAGAATTATTTGGGATGTTATTTAAGTGTTCCAAATTTTAAGTTGATATCTTAAGCCGTTCAAAAGTTAAAGGGGGAAGGGCGGACTTTTGACACGCTCTGTATAAAGAACTACTTCTTTAGGGGCTCCAATTATTCTTTAGGTGGCTTTTCAACAATTATGTCACCGCCCTAGGGGGATTGGGGGCAGAGGTCAAGTTGCAAAAAGTAGGGGGGGATGATGTATTACTGACGATATTTTTTAGGGGGGTATAAGCCAAAATGAAACAGGGGGGTCAAAAGTTGTCTAAATTTCGGGGACGTAATTGTTGAATAGCCCCTAAAAATGTCAGAGTAAACATTATGTTTATCATTAAGTATTCTATTTTACTTTACAGATTTTTTTTCAGGTATGTACATAGAGTTTGTATTATACTGTTACAATTTTGTTTAAAATAAAATACTTTATTTTAATTTCTTGTTTTTTTGTTGCCCACACAACCATTATTTTGATTTAGGCGTTCCGCAATTTTGTCGAAAGTCAAAGTAATGGTCCAAATAAAATAAAAATATTTTTAATTTGAATAAGCCGCCATTATGTGCCAGCTGATGTTTAGTTTCGCATATCATTCATAGGGCGGCGACACATAACATTCGTGGTATTATGTGTTGCCTAACTTTAACATGGGGCTCGGGTTTCTGGTGGGTGTTCTGTGGTCTGAGAGTAACCGTAGAAGAGATAAGACATCCACGTTTATGTCACAAGATGGTCATAAGTTTACCAGTAAAAACCAATGTAAATATAGTTAGTGTAAATAAAGTGTAAATAATAATTACAGTGTTTAAATCCTACAGTCCACTGAGCTCATAGAGTTAATATTTTAACGAAATTAAAGAACCAGAACTGAAAACATCACCTAAACATGGCCGATCGAGCAGGATTTCGTTAAAAAAATCTAAGTAATACGTGAAATAAAACAAGTTTTATTCGTGTGTGATACTAAAATAATAAAAACAAATTAGATTGTGCAAGAAAAATCGGGAATTTTCAAAAAGAAAAGTTCTAAAAATAAAGTGATGCAATAGGAAGCAACATGTTGTTTCAACACCGTGCAATCTAAAAACTTAATCATCGGGAAAATACAAAGTGTTTTCGTGAAAATAAGTGCGATAAGATTTAAAGCAAAGTGTGTGCTATTAAATTCAGCCAAAAAACTAAGCATTTATAAAGTAAAAAACGCGATTTCTGGCGATTTAATATGAAAAGTGTAAAATCGTGAGATTTCGAATCTGTGCAAAGTTCAGTGCGCATTCTTCAACGTTGAATGTGGCGCCATCATTGCAGGACGCCTCTAGCGGACAATAGAAGAAGCGTCAACCACCTAGCGGCGAGTAGCTAAAGCTAGGAAGAAGGTAGAATCCAATCTTAAAATTAAGGTAGGAAACTTCCAATTTGTACTACAAGTAGAACTCTACATCTGCTTCTCAAAAAATCAACATTGTTTACGTCAGATCAATGTCATTGAAAGTCAGCTGTTTGTTGTGATTCAAAACTTGAATTTTCAAGATATTTTAAAAATCATGAACTTTAAAAAGAACTTTTAGTTAAAATAAAAATTATTATTGTTTATATGTCAAATAATAGTAGTTTAAGCTTAAATAGGTTAATAATAAGTAACTCTTAACTTCTACCCAGTCAACACAAATACATGGCAGGAACATAGCAGGTACATAACCACTGTTCTATGTGATGTTGCAGACATGTAATTTTTATAGTCCATGTATAGTCCTTGGACTTTAACAATTCCGCCTCAAGTTATGTATCAGCTACATAACATGCTACATATCAGATACATACTAGGTACATAACAATAAAAGTAGGCGTTTCCGAATTTTACTTGTTATGGAGTGCATGATAGATTTAGACATGGTGAACATTTTTACGTCTTTTTGATAAACCTAATAATTAAAGTATATAAATATCTTTATATGTAGCATCCATCAGGCAAAATTCTTATACAATGTGCATTTTTACTGTGAAAGCAAACTTTCTACCAGGCTTAAAAATCATGGGCCACATAAAAAGCCAATTTTTAGAGAAAAAATAGCAAATAATCATTTTAAAAAAATATATATATTTTAATTTTTTGTCTAAAATTATCTAAAATCGGTTTAGTTGTCTAAAAATACATGCGTTTCTACTACTTAAGGGTAAAACTTTTATTATTAACAACAATTTTAAGAATATTAGTGATTCTAACCTATAAAAATTAAAATAATATAGACGCCATATTTAGTATTGAATTCATAACATTTTATGTATCGTGTATGTTCTCGTACCATATATATGATACATAACATGCAATATTGCATGTTATGTACCATACATATGTATGTTACATCTTATGTAATATGGCACATGTAACGTAAAAAATCTTTCTGTTATAGGGCATGTTATGTAGCATACATATGTATGTTATGTCTCATGTAATATGGCACATGTTACCTAAAAAATCTTTCTTTACCATGTTGCATCCATATATGTGCGGACTGGGTAGTTTGCAATATTTACTCATAAAATAAATAAAAATGAGTACCAAACCAGAATTAAAATTGTTAAAAGAAAAAAGGGATCAGTGTAAACAATCCTTATTAAGATTAGAAATCTTTGTTTCAGAAAGATCAGATGTAGAAGTAACAAGCTTAGTTTACGAACAAATTGTAGCTCGAAAAGAAAGATTAGAGGAAGTATTTGAAAAGTATCAAAATTTTGATGCAGAGATTAAAAGTTTAGACAAAAAAGACAATGAAAATATTGATGATTTTGAAACTAGGTATTGTAATTTAAAAGCAAATATCAGTATTATTATTTTAAAACAGGATAAAAAGCCTAATAACCCTGTTAAAAGTAGTGAGACACCCACAGATTCTGCTAAAAATACAGCGGCAGGTGTTTCTACTACAAGGTTGCCCTATGTAACTATTCCATTCTTCAGTGGAGCAAATATTAATGAGTTTAAACCATTTAGTGATCTTTTTTATGCTGTAATAGACAAAAATCCAAATTTGTCCAACGTAGAAAAACTTTTTTATCTACGCAGTTATTTAAAAGATCAAGCTCAAGTTTAATTAGTAGTTTGCCTTTAACGAATGAATCGTATAAATAAGCACTGCAGATATTAAATGACAGATTTAATAATGAGTCATTAATAATAAGTAATTATATTTTTAAAATTTTAGATATTCCAAAATTGGAAAAAGGAACCAGCTCTGCTTTAAGAGAGTTTGTTTCTCAAATTAAACAGTCTATAACTGCTTTAAAAAATTTAGGACAGCCCACAGAAAAATGGGATATGTTACTAGTATGTGTTTTATCAAGAAAATTAGACCCATACACCAATAAATGTTATCAAATTGACAGGGATAACAAAATGTTACCCACCCTATTTGATTTTTTACAGTATTTAGAAAATAGAGCTGTGGGACTGGAATCAGTCACAGAGCAGGTTCGTCCAAAAGAAAAGGTAAGGATTAGTAATCTGACAGTCAAGCCAAAAAGTGACACAAAATGTGACACTAAAAATGCCAATAAAGGTAACTTACATTGTCAATATTGTCAAGCAGTTGGTCACAAAATCTACAATTGTACTAAATTTAAAATGTCAACTGCTGCAGACAGGTTATCCTTTATCGAACAAAAAAGAAATTGTAAAATATGCTTAAATAGTCATTTAGGTAAATGCAAATTTACTTTTAAATGTCAAGTTTGCAATAGTTCAAACCACAATTCATTGTTACATTTAGTCAATGACAATCAAAATAGTACAACACAAAATAAAAGTGTAGTCTCAATTGATAGAATAAAAACAGATAACTCGGTTATACTACCTACAATTTTAGTAAAAATTAAAGATAAAAAAGGAAAAAATATTACTGCTAGGGCTCTTTTGGATTCAGGGTCTGAAAGCTCACTTATTACAAGTAAGTTAGCGGAAAAAATTGATTGTCAATTTTTTGACAACAATTTGACACTTGTTGGAATCACAGAAAAACAGTGTCAAGTTACTAAGGCGGTTATTGTCAATTTACAGTCATGTCTTTACAATTTCAATATAAATGTAAATTGTTCGGTAATGGACAAAATAACATGTCAACTGCCACATACTGAAATTCATTCGGAAAAAATTCCCAATAATATACAGTTAGCCGATCCTTCTTGGAATATTCCTGGGGAGATTGACTTGCTCTTGGGCGCAAATGTGTTCTTTCATATTTTAATAAATGGGACAATAAAATTGGGCAAAAATAATTTGGTTTTGCAAAATACACTTTTCGGATACGTTGTAAGTGGGGAATTCCAGGAAACAACAAAAAATAAACTGTGTAACTCATCTGTTTCATTACATATTACCAATTCTTTAAATAATATTGAAAATTTAATAAGTAATTTTTGGGACACCGAAAAAGTTCCAGAAATATTCCCAGAATTCGTAAGCGATCAAGTAGCGTGCGAAAAAAGTTTTGTAAATTCAGTAAAAATTATTGACAATAGATTTCAGGTGGAATTACCTCTAAAACAAGATATTTCTGAATTAAATTTGGGTGACTCATTCTCAGTGGCGTACAGTAGATTTTTAAATTTGGAAAAAAGATTTAAATTAAACAATGACTTATTTATTCAGTATAAGGATTTCATTGACGAATATCTGAGATTGGGGCATGCAAAAATTGTTGACATGAATCAATGTAATTTACAGGACGGTTCGACCTATGTAATGGCTCATCATCCTATAATAAAATTAAATAATAAAACTTCAAAATTCCGTTGTGTTTTCGATGGATCCATGCGTTCTAAAAATAATATTTGTTTGAACGATTGCATGTATAATGGTGACGTTGTACAAAGAGAACTTTTTGACATTTTGATATGTTTTAGGCAACATAAATTTGTACTATTAACGGATATAAAACAAATGTATCGACAGATACGTTTAGCGGATGAACACACAAAATTATTAAATATTTTATGGAGAGAAAATCCAGAATCTCCTATTCAAATTATACGACTTTTGACAGTGACGTACGGACTACGTAGTTCCCCCTTTTTGGCCACACGTTGTTTAGTCGAGTTGGCTCGAAATGAAAAAGAAAAATTTCCATTAGCATCTAAGGTACTTTTAGATGACACCTACGTAGATGACATTATTACCGGCTCTGATACAATTGAAGAGTTAATAAATTTAAAAAATGAACTTATTAAAATTTTAAAATTAGGTTCGTTTGACTTACATAAGTGGAGCTCAAATAATAAAATTATTTTAACAGATATTCCCTTAGAAGTTCAACAATTCGATAAAATTGATATTAATAAAAATAATTCCATAGTAAAAACATTAGGTCTAGCATACAACGTAAAATCCGACAATTTTGAGATTTCTATTCCTAATTGCGATTTCGATTCATGCGTGACTAAAAGACAAATTCTCGCTTGTATTTGTAAATTTTATGACCCCTTAGGTTTCATAGGTCCAATTTTAGTAAAAGCAAAAATTATTATGCAACAGCTTTGGATCAATAAATTAAAATGGGACGATATAGTTCCAATGGAGTTATTACAGACTTGGAAAGATTTTTCAAAAAATATTTTGGAAATGAAAAGTTTTAGTATTCCGCGAAATTTAGGTTTTACTAACGCGCAAAAAATTGAGTTAATAGGATATTCTGATAATTCAAATTTTGCATTTGGCGCTTGTATTTTTTTCCGTACAATAGTTAACGATAAAGTTATAGATCTTTGTGGGCCGTTTTTAATAAAGCAGTCTACCAAAATTAGGAAATCTATACAAACTAAAGCTTACATTTTAGTATTTGTCTGCTTCTCAGTCAAAGCTGTCCATTTAGAATTACTTTCTGACATGACTACCGAAAATTTCTTAGCGGCACTAAGACGGTTCATGTCACGCAGGGGAAAACCCGCGAAAATATACTGTGACAATGGTGGCACGTTCATAGGAGCGAATGCGGATCTCAAAGAATTGTATAAAGTTCATAAGTCAGATGAACATCAAAACAAAATTGTAGATTTTGCGGCCAACGAAGGCATAGAATTTAAATTTATCCCAAGCTATTCACCTGTATTTGGAGGATTATGGGAGGCTGGGGTAAAAAGCACAAAATTTCATCTTAAAAGAATAGCTGGCAACGCTGTTTTAACTTATGAACAATTAAATAGTCTTATAATTGAAATAGAAGGTATATTAAATTCAAGGCCGATTACTCAGATTACTAACGATCCTTCGGATTTATCTTACCTAACCCCCGGACACCTTTTTAATTGGTACGCCAATTACTAGTTATCCCCAACCTGATTTGACAAAAACCCCTGAAAATAGAGTTAAATATTGGGATTTATGCACCAAAATGCAGCAGCATTTTTGGAAAAAATGGTACCAAACAATTTAACATTATTACAAAATCGCCCCAAATGGCAACAAAATGTTCCCAATTTAAAGGAAAATATGTTAGTTATTCTCAAGGACGATAACTTACCCCCCTTAAAATGGCCTATGGCAAGAATTACCAAGGTAATTCCAGGTAAAGACGGTAAAATTAGAGTAGTTGAAGTAAGGACTCAAAAAGGAATTTATTTAAGGTCTTTAAGTAAAATAGCTGTTTTACCAATCAATTAAAATAATTTTATTGTAAATATTGCACAAAGGTATAATATATGATTTGTAAATAAAAATATATAGGTTATTGTATTTTATGTATATTTTTGTAAAATATTTGTAAGTAAAAAAATCTGTAAATAATTTTAAAAAAAATGTACATACTAATCTAACTTTCTTTAGCTCAAAAAAAATAAAATAAAAAAAGACTTCCTTCAATATTGCTTGTAACCACGTTTTTATAAGCCTAGGTTGTCAATATGTTTTTAACATAAATTTATTGAATTTTAATCATTCACAGCTTACTATAATAAGCATAAAAATCAATAAAAATATAAGGTTTTCTTCAATATTACTTAATATATTTAGCCTGAAAAACGCAAGTTTTTTCTCAATATTGCTCATATAATAAGTCTAGAAAACAAAAATTAAAAGTGCACAAAGTTGTACTTAAATCAAAGCCAAAAGTGTTACTTTGGCATCCTGATCTTTCTGAAATAAAGGTTAGGTTACATTAAAAAACAAAAATAAATAGTAAACATTTATTTTTAAAATAAAATTTTAAATAAAAAAGTTATTAAATACTTAGCTGGGAAGATTGGCTTCCGTGGCCC